>CM069458.1:54633983-54662241 GCA_035610835.1 Ophiura sarsii | reverse complement strand
GGGATCAATGTTATATCAGTATTGTGTCATGAAAGTATAAAACTAAAGTCTCACAGTGTTACTTTCATGTTGTAACTCGGAGGGATGATTTTAATGAATGATTCTTTTGCTGTCAAATTTAATGCTTTATCGGTCACAAGCAATTGTGTTCCAACAAATCATTTTTATGGTGATGGGGATGATTGGTTTCACCACAGTTGCTCATTTTGTCAACCCTATTGATACAGGGTGTCCCAAAAAGATTACCAAACGATGCCCAAATTCTATTAATTTTTCAACCATAAATATCAATGATCAGGTGGCGTTATATTAATCAGGAAAGGTGATTCCTGTATCAATCAACTTTGAAATAGTGTAACTTTTCATTGCAATTTTAGATCATGAAAATCGGACACCGCGCGCTATAAAGCATTCTCAAACAATTGTATAACTTAGTATATGAAAGGTCATTTTGATGATATTATAGGCCTTATACAACCAAATATTGTGTATTCTCGTGCAGAACTATATAGCGTTTTGTCTAAATGTTTTAAAATTAACCGTTATAAAGTTGAACCAGCCGTACAGTACGAGTGTCATTGAAATGAATGAGTCAACATGTAGCTTAGGCATATATTTAAAAAGTACCACATGTATAATCGACGGTTCTTGCGCCAAAAACTTCAACTTTCCATGCGGCAAGCGTCTGTAGTCGAAAAACTAAAAACTTCACACGTTATATTGAAATGTCTAGAATATTGAATATCTTTACCATAATTGGAATCACCATGACACTATGAATTGTTCTTTAGCATCACAAATAAATGACACCGTTACAGAATTTCTTGAATAACAAACCTGCCATTTGTTTTACAAGATGTTAATTTGTCAAGACCCCTTCTTACAAAAAATAATTTTCTACGTGACGCCTTTGTACTGTATTGCACAATCTATTAAATCAAAAGCGGGTTTCACCCAAATCTATGCATTTTGAGACAATGGGCAATGCATTTAACGCATAGGCCAACATGTCGGATTTAGAAAACACGACAGGGGAGGGGGAAGGGGGAAATTGCTCTTGTTTGGGATTCAAAAACGCTGTGTTATTTCAGTTGTTATTAAGTACAGTCTACATGATAAGAGACATTACTTTACACTAGCTTTTCACAATATATTTAATGTTAAGCAACATTGTTGGAGGTGTGTCAAGATCATTTAAACATACATGTACATTGATAGAAAATGTTTCACACACAAAAAAACATGCCTATTATTAATTCAGAAATCTTTAAGATACACCATGAACGTAAGCAAAATGGTAGTGAAACATTTATGAAAATTCTGTTTTGTAAACAGTAAAACCAACCGCGTGGAAAGAGTTAACATAGGCCTACATGACATACATGTTTTTAAAGACGTTTACTGGATGCTTAAAAGCAATTTCAGAATGGAGTATAAAAACAATATGCACTGAGATAATTCAACCCCCAGATTTCCATTGAAATCTACAGAAATATCATGAACCATACAGGCCAATGGAGATATTTCAAATCGGTATCAATATATCAACAAGAATTCTATTTCTCAAGACAATATACCAAAAGAGGTGAAAAGTCTCTATGATCAGTTTTAATAGACAAAAGACAATGCTATTTATATACCTTTTCCAGCTTTCAAAGACTAACTGAAGGATTACTGAACAAATACTAATTATGTTTGTACTTGTCTGAAAACATTTCTCATAGTGATTCTAATACAGTATTGAATTCAAATTTTTTTCAATGCAAAAAAGATTTTGTAAAATGTTAGAATTTCGCCATGCGACGTCTGCCGCGAGGAAAGAGATCACATTATTTACGATTCATACACTCTTAATAATGTTGAACCAAAGAGAGCAAGAAACTAAAATACGTGGAGTGCATTGAAAGTGTCTAATGCATTCCACGTGCGCGCTGTTCAATGTGCGCACGACGCGCTTTGTTTTGATTCGTTGTTCAGTTATCGCGGATTCGCCGATTTTCACTGCGGGTGTTAGCAAACTCGTTAACAAGTTTTTATTGGTTATTACATATATCAAAAATTATGCTCAAATAGTGAAATGTGATTTGTATAGTGACGTGTAAATTAGGTCAATACATGCGTATGTTTTGTTTCTCGAATATTAGACAAATGAATGCACTTGCGCAAATGTTGATATGCTCACAATAGCGCTCCTCCTGCGAGGTCGTGCCATTATTCACACATCAACATCAGCGAGCGTGCATTGATTTGTCTAATTTCTCTTTAAACAATACGCATTTATTGACCTATAATTCTAACATGTTATACCTGGTGCAAGAAATCTAACACAACATTTATGTGGAAAGAAAATCTATAACTATTACATATTAATATATCTACTTCTTTTATTCCATGTCAAAAGAATTTCAAATAAAATGATAAACACCCGGGGGTAAAAAACGTACAGGTGTCAAGACATGAAATCAATATAACATATTATTTATAAGGCAAAATGTAAATATGTAAATATCTTGCTTAATCTGTATGTTTGAAAATTTTCAAAGGTAGCTGTAATCGACGGTTCTTACACAGATTCATGTGTTTAAAAAAGAACCCTTCAGTCACCTAAACATGTCTTGTAACACTTTCCACGCGAGCGGGTTTAAGTACACCATAAAAACTTTTTTTTTTGAAAACCTTTTCCTGTTTTCAAATCTAACTGAAGGATTACTGAACAAATACTAGTTATGTTTGTACTTGTTTGAAAACATTTCTCATGGTGATTCTAAATGCAGAATTGAATTCATTTTTTTTTTTTCAATGTAAAATTTTAGACACAGACGCCTGCCGCGTGGAAAGATATCACATTATTTACGATTGCAACATGTTATACCTGGTGCAAGGAATCTAACATAACATGTACCAAAAAAGGTGAAAAGTCTCTATGATCAGTTCCTATAATAAACAATGCTATTTGTATACACTTAATACAACTCATGTGTTCACCTCTCTCCATTGTTACACAGAACACAGAGCTTTTCTGCTGCATGCTGGGATAATATTAAAGGAACCCCTGGGGTTTACCCTTTGTTAAGAACTTTTCAGTTATAATAACGTAAATAAACTTTTGTTAGAAATGTCGGTATGTAAAACAAATTGACAATTACTTAATCACAATTTTAAAAAACAACCATCTTATGACTATCGTTGTAAATAAAAGATGTGTTCATTCTTTTTTACACTTTACACAAATTTAAAATAGTTTTAAGCTGACAGTAATTCGATCATAATAAATAAAAACTTCTTATGACTGTTCACGTTAACAAAATAGGTGTTCCTTCTTTTACGCTTAACACATTGTCAATTTACAACCATTAATAAATGTAATCAAAACCAAAATAAGTAAACTCTTGTTATGACTGGCGATGTAAACAAAGTGCATATGGGTTCATTATTTTTTCACTCTACACATTGTATGAATGTAACTATATATGTATAAATGTAAATGTAATGGTTTGACAAAAATGAAGAGGTCTTTATGACTGTCAGTGAAAGGAAAGTGTATGTGTCGAATGTTTTAAGTTGCATGTTGTCAAAGAAGTTTCCAGTCACAGTGTTGGACTTGTACTACAGCTACCCAAATGTACAGATAACATTTCAAAAAAGTTTATGAACAGGGACTTAGGCCTACCTCTTAAAATAACACAAAATAAAAAAGCTCCAATTTTTAGATATAATTAAATACGCTAAGTATGCCAAATAACGAGTCTTTTGAGATAATTTCCTATAACAACAACACAAAACTATTCCTATTTGTCTCAAACTCAAACGGAAAACATGTGCTATTGACTTGACCTTCTTTTACTATTTAAAAATAGTTAACCTCCATTTTGCCCGCTTTTCAATTAACCCTAACCCTATTACACCATACAACAACTGTGGGGGAAAAGTGTTTCTATAACCCGGCGTGCAGATTTTTTGGCTACAAAACGGACCCAGGCTATATAACGAGGCGAATATACTCGCCGAGTGTCGACTGGGAGTTGCATGTTAATTGCCTATTGCCCTCTAAACGGAGCCCAACATAAATAAGTATAGCGAGCGACAAGCTATTTCAAAAACGGATTTATCGATTGTCATGTTAATTGGCTATAGGGGCCTAATATTCAAATGTCAAGCTGACAAAGATGATATGAATTTTGAATGATTGAAAACAAAATGTCCTCTACAAGGGAGCACACAACTATATAGGTATAGCAACACGCTATCAAAACGGAACAAAGTGATTTAAAGGCATGAAAGGAAGACTCAAGGATGGGGGGGGGGGGGGGGGGGGGGGGGGGGGGGGGGGGGGAGCGGCCTGCTCTTTAGTTCCAAAAACACTAACTTATTTCAGTCGTTGTGTTATATAAGTCTACTTGATTAAATACTGATCGAAATGAACATGATTAAAAAGAGTTGGATTTTCGTCAAACTGTTTCAAATGTATGGGTATAAGCATGGCAAGTAAAAACAAGTCGGGCCCACAGACAAAAAACGGAAAATAAAAAATGATTTTGAAGAAGATGCGGACTCCGTAATCAGATTATATTCCATAACGGATATTACGACTGTCACGTAATATCCTAGATGCTAGATGGTTCAAATTTCATGCTGAAAAAGATGAATGAGTATTATACTGACAATGTCGGGCTAACATGTCAAACCAAGAAAAAAACCCGAAAAATAATAGTGATTTTACGGAATTTGCTGCGTCCGTAATCAAATCATACTTCAAAAACTGATTTTTCAATTGTGATGATATATGAAGCTATATATAACGAAAAATGTCACGCTGAATAGAGAGATACCAATTTCGAATGATTTTGAACAAAATTGTCCTCTATAAACATGATAAAGGAGCTAGGAACACACATCTGAGGTCTAAACGGAAGATAATTATTTTTAAAAAAAGAAGTTCAACCTCCGTAATCAAATCACTGTTTCTGATTTACGATTGTCTTGTTATTTGGCCGGCTATGCTAAAAAAAGATGATATCAACGCAATCAATATCAATGCAGGGCCCTAAATAAAATAAAATTTCACCCGAATCTATGCATTTAAAGAACCGATGACGATGTATTTATCGCAAAGGACAACGTGTTGAGTTTAGAAAACACGCCAGGGAGGGAGGAGGTTCTCTTTTTTCACAAAAATGCTGCACTATTTCAGTCATTAAGTTAGGCCTATACATGTACATACTGATCATAATAATAAACAATTGGATTTAAGGCAAAATGTTTAATAATTTTACGGGAGATCCGGCGTACGTAAGCTGATCATATTTCAAACACAAATTGTTCAATTGTCGTTTAGCATGATTGTTAAAAATGTCATGCTCAATACAATGATATCAAATTTAAATGATTTTGAACAAAATTTGTCTCTATATATATAAACAAGCACACAACTAAGTAATTCTCACAAGAAAACGTTATTGATCAAAACAGAAAATAGTAGTTTTAGAGAAGATGCGCTCTCCGTAAAAACATCATAATTCACAAGCGGATTTTTCGATTGTCATGTAATTTCGCTAGCTAGCTTATTCAAAATTTCAAGTTGAAAAAAGTTATATCAAACTTGAGTGATTTTAACAAAATTGTCCTCTAAAAGGAAACACGCAACTAAACAAGTCTCGCGCAACACTATTGATCAAAACAAAAAAATAATGATTTTGAATTCAAAAACGGATTTTTCGATAGTCATGATATTCACAAGCGGATTTTCGATTGTCATGTTATTAGCCTGGATTATTCAAAATTTCATGTTAAAAATATCATATCAAACTTGAATGATTTTGAATTCAAAAACGGATTTTTCGATAGTCATGTTCTTTTTGGCAAGATTTTCAAAATGCCATGCTGAAGCGCTCCAGTCTTGTGCATTGTGTTGCACAATCCAATAAATAAAAATCGGGTTTCACCCAAATCTATGCATTTTGCATTAACACTTTCCACGCGGCAGGCAGCTGCAGACGACATTCCAAAATTTGACAAAATGTTTCAAAAATGTCAAAATTACTGTATTTCATTACCATATTTGGAATCACCATGAGAAATGCATTGAAATAAGTACAAACATGCCTAGTGTTTGGTCAGTAATCTTTGAGATAGACTTTGACAATTATGAAAGGTTTCTGAAAAATCTGTTTTGTGTATGGTAAAAATAATTAATAGCCGCGTGGAAAGCGTTAAGATCTGATGACATTAACGCACAGACCAACATGTCGGGCTTTAAAAACACAACAGGGGAGGAAAAGGGAGGGGGGTGGCGGCCTATTATAGGCCAAACACGTCAATGCGTGTCGAAGACAAGAGACAAAAAACGGAAAATAATATTGATTTTACGGAAAATGCGGCCTCATTAATCAGATCATTATTTCAAAAACAACTAGTCCGATTATCATGTTAATTGGCTAGATTGTTCAAAATATATAGCAAGCTCAAAGAGATAACAACAATATTGTGAATGATTTTGAACAGTAGTATCTTCTAAGTGAGCTCACAACTATATAAAAGGTCTCGCAACACGCTATCACTCAAAAGGAACAATAATTATAATATGGAAGATGCGACCTCCGTAATCATATCATAATTCGAAAAACGCATATTTCATTTGTCATGTTATTTGGCTACATTGTTCATAATAATGAAAAAAATGATATCAATTTTGCGCTCCGATCCAGTGTACCCACGAAAATATAATTCGGGGTACACATCTATGCATTTTAAGATAATGGGCAGTGATTTATTTTAACGCATAAAAAAAAAATCGGATTTAAAAAACACGACAGGGAAAGAAGAAAGGAGGGAGGCGCGGTTGCTCTTTGTTCCAAAAACACTGCGTTATTTCATTCGTTGTGTGATCAAAATCAAAATAATTTGGATTGAACTCAAGATGTTTTAAATGTATGAGCTTAGGCCTAACAAGTCAAAGCGCGTCTGGACCACAGACAAAACAGAAAATAAAAGTGATTTTGCACACACAAAAACACGCCACGGGGAATACAATACAAAGAGAATTGCATTTTGATGAACGATATAAAAAAAGCTTTTTAGCTCAACCAATAAACATTTTCTATGAGATAACGGCATTGAATGGACCATCATAATAAATTCAACATATTTAAAAAACATCAAAGTTGAATTAAACAAACGAGAAGGCAACAAATCCGAAGGGGATGGGGGGAAATGTCCCTTTGTTAGCCATTGTTCAAAGCACAAACATTCTCACGCAATAGGAAGCCCCCACCCTTTTAATGTCAAAACAAGAACACCACTTATGACTTTCTAACACGCCTGTTCATGTTTTTTTTAAGAACGACGCACACACTATTTTATTTTTACTACGTGGGCTTGTAGGCCTACATCCCCTTGACCTTAATACTGTCCCCTTATTTCAGCCCGCCCTCTATAAAGCCCGCCCTCTATAGTTTGTTTCATCCGTGTACAACAATGTTTTGGCCAGAATGTTTTGGCCAGAAATGTCGGTATACTTTAATCTATAAGTAGGCCTATATGAAAAATATTTTAGTTGGTGTGGAGGGTGTTCTTTTCGTCTGTTTTTGATATTGCAAAATGTCAAGTACTAGGTTTGAAAATAGACGCGGTCGCGGTGAAATTTCGCCAGGATTATGAAAGACGTGGACGCGGTGAGGATTTTGCTGATATATAAAAAGACATGGACGTGGTGACCGCTGTGATATATAAAAAGACATGGACGAGGTGACCGCTGATCCGTCATCTTAAGGGGATGCTGAAGTGGTAAATGGTTAAATTAGGTAATTTTGACCATTTTCGGATTTTCTCAGTTCTACTTTCTTTGGAATATCAGCTTCAACTTGCTTTTTATTTGAAAGAAATCGCACAATCGGTTCTGAAGTTATGGTTTGTAGAACGTAACTGGACAATGCAAAATTGACACAACTCGTATATTTTCCTATCTTAATACATGCGCACAATTTCTTATGTATTTTATTGTTTTTATGAGACAAATTAAAAAGAATTTGTAGTTAAATTGTTTATTAACCCTGTTATATAACAGAATGTAGTTTCTTTGATTAAATGATTGATAATTGTAAATAGTTTAACCAAATGCTGCGATAAAATTTACATATTTGACCGCTAATTTGCATAATTAGTGTTTCTAGACTTAAAATGCTGTTTTAAGCAAGATGTCGTTTCGCGTCATTTTAAACCTTGCGCGAAGCTTTTTTCAGTAACGCTAAGTCTGGTCACAGTAAGATTTGGTAGGTATGTCCCTGACATGTGCGTCTTGAATTACAAAGAGCGAATTTTGAGAAGAAAAAAATTTAACCATGGAAATGAGTCAATTTTGCATTTTTTTCCCCAAAATGCTGATTTTACGAGATTTAATTCACCATATCACGCCAATATGAACTTCAAACCAAAATTCACTCTGAGTAATTCTAGATAAACCTATTATCAACTTATTTACCAAATATGGTTACAATCAGACTAACCGTTACTGAAAAAAACTGCGCGCAAACTACCCCATAAAAAAATGGCCGCCGTTGTCATAGCAACCGTACAAAAATTGACCTTTTTTTTCGTAAAAAGTTTCATCAAGGTACATTAACCCACCAAATATGAATACCATGAGCAGTACTTTAGAAAATCACTTCCAGCACTTAAGCATCCCCTTTTAAGGTCTCTTGAGTTCGCTTGAGGTCGCTATTTATTCAACCGTCATCTTAAGGTCTCTTAAGTTCGCTTGAGGTCGCTATTTATTCAAACGTGAAGAGTGACACCGCCCTCTATAGTTTTAACAACAATTCATTCTCGACATATGGAGATCGCTTGAGGTCGCTCTGATGGTATGTGTAGGGCATTACAGAATTACGCCTTCTCTTCTTCTAACAACAGGTTGTAGTTTTTTCCTCACCTTTAGGGAAGAAATGACTATTTCATTATTCATTATTTGACAGTTTAATTATCACACCCGATGCTTGATGTACGGTAAGCGAGTGTAAAAGTTGGATTAATGCATCAATCAATGCATAAAACACTTTTTATGACACATTTTTTTTCTCAATTTAGCAAAATAGTTGTAGTTGTTTTGTGTGAAAATCTAGCAAAAAGTGTTATAATTATTCCAAGTATTTGCGAAACATCAGAAACATGGTAGGTAATGCTGAACTTTTCATTAGTGCCCCTACTTCCAAGCAAATATTTTTGAAATCACCAGCAGGACATGCCTGATATCTTAAGAGCTAAAAATTAGATTATTTACTTTAAAATATATTGATTTTTCATTTCATTAGCCTTATGAGCTTTCATTTGCCTCTGGAGAACAGCTGGTTTACGTGATTGATTTCATGACCATTATTATAATACCACACTGACAGCCAAAAAGTACGGAGCGTTTAAAGTGCCATTAGATGGCTACATAATTATCTTGACAAGTCGACATATTATCAACGTTATGTTGAGATAGTCACATATTTTTTCTCACATTCTTGACTTAAACAGTTTTATTAGTCGTCATGATGATATAGACTATCTCGTAAAGTCGACTTCACAAAAAGTAGATGTCGTCATGGTGAGATACAATATCTCGTCGAGTCGACTTCACAAAAAGTAAATGTCGTCATGGTAAGATAGATTATCTCGTCAAGTCGACTTCACAAAAAATAGATGTTGTCATGGTGAGATAGATTATCTTGCCAAGTTGACTTAATAAAGAGTGAATGTCGTCATGGCAATATAGACTTTCTCGTCAAGTCGACTTCAAAAAAAGTATATGTCGTCATGGTGAGATAGATTATCTCGTCAAGTCGACTTCACAAAAAGTAGATGTTGTCATGGTGAGATAGATTATCTTGCCAAGTTGACTTCTGCGAAAGATGATGTCGTCATGGTGAGATAAAGTATCTGGACATGTTGATTTCATAAAAAGTGGATGTCGTCATGGTGAGATAAATTATTTCCTCAAGTCAACCTCCCTAAACGTGGATGTCGTTATTTCAAGATAGGTTATCTTTCCAAGTCGGCTTTGCAAAAAGTAGATGTTGCCATGAAGAGATACGTGATCTTAACATGTCGACTTCCCAACAAGGAGAAGTCGTCATTGGACGATAAATTTTCTTGTCAAGTCAACTTAACAAAAAGAGCATGTCGTCATGGCAAGATAAATTGTTTTGACAAGACGATTTCACAAAATGCGGATGTCGTCATGGTAAGATAAATTAACATGTCAACTTGACTTCACAAAAAGTGGATGTCGTCATGTCAAGATAGATTATCTTGTCAAGTCGACTTGGCAAAAAGAAGATGTAGTCATGGCGAGATACATGATCTTGACATGTCGACATGGCGAGATAAACTATCTTGTCAAATTACTGTCTACACCAAAATCATCAATCATATATTTTAGTTATCTATATAATTCAACTTAAATTACAAATGTGGGGCTTCAAAGGTAGATATCATTATTATGTGGCCTGAGAGAGACGACATGTATTGTACATTCAATGAAAATTTTGGCTTTGTGAGAAGAAAAAAGATAATAATTTATGAACAGGTAGGTGTACACGCAATTGCTATTGACACAGCGTGGACAACACTATCACGACATGCAATGAACTGGGAATTATGTTGTGGTCGATACGTAAATTCATGAATTAAAACTGCACGTCACACAAACTTCTGTCACAAAAATTGAACTGTCCAGAAACATCTACAGATTTATATTCTTTAAAAACAAATGATTTGACATACATTTTGCATTATTTTACGTACCTTTAAAGGCATATCATGTGATCTGTTCCAAGTAGCGCCCTCTATCATTGATTTTTACTATGAAAGCAGATTTTCTTGCAGATTTGCATTTTTGATCATAAATCATAAATATCTTCTAAGTTACGGAACGATATGATTCCTAATTACTTCAAAATCATGGTTTGAAAATAGATTGTACCGAGCGGTACAATCTATTTTTTTTCAAATTTTACTCTAAATTCACTCTAAAACTATGATTTTGAGGCTATTAGGAATCGTGTCGCTCTGTAAACTGGAATACATTTATGATTTATGATCAGAAAAGTAAATCTGCAAGAAAATCTGCTTCCAATTTTTTTTCAAGGATTGAGGGCGTCCCCTGGAAAAGATCACATAATATACCTTTAAGTCATTTTCTTCGTTCGGTAATCGGGAGTCAACAATCGCTTCACATACAGTGAATAAAATGACGGCTGCAACATTCTGTTTTCAAACACAGCACCGCGGCGCTAAAAAGTTAGTTGACAAATTAGTTGCCAACAACTTCTACGAACATAGTCGCGGACAGTATTTGTATTTTAGTTCGGTTGGTTATACGAATATTTAAAGCTAATCTTAGTTTACCGAGTCACGCTTAATTAGTTCCAGTGAATACTCTTGGTAGAGGTAGATAAGTCTGGATAGCTGCACCAATTTGTACATAAGCTATACGAAAAGAAAGTAGTTTAATATCACAATCCTACAATTACCACCGACTCTAATGAAAGATTAGTTGTACTCCCTGAACTAATTATTTTTACTAAAATTTCTTAGTACAGCATATTATATGTTGGAGTAATTCTGTTAATTGTTTTTAGTGTAGATGAGCTCATTCTGTATTATTGACGGACCCCAAGAGGCAATACATTTCAGCATAATTCGGCGACTCCAATTTCACTTTTGGACTTTGCTAGCTCAGGCGCGTCGCAACCGGAGCTGCAGGGGCGGCCATGGCCACCCCACTTTTTTGGAAAGAAAGAAAAAAAGAAGAAGGGGAAAAAAAGAGAAGAAACTTGGGAAAGTGATTATTTTTCAATAAAATATTGGTCAAAAGTACACACCAAATCGCACCAATACCAATTCTGAGGAGGGCACTGCAACGACCGTGCAATTTTTTTTTTTACCGTGTAATTTTTTTTGACCCCCCCCCCCCCCCACACTTACGTGAAATTCACGAGGTGACTGCAAAAAAATTGGGGCTACCTTCAATATTTTTCAACATAAATGGCCGCCCCACTTTTTGGTACCTTGCTAAGTTGCTACGCCCCTGGCTAGCTTCATGTTTAGGCCAGGTCTAAACTTTATAGACCGGTTCTAGGTTGCTTTGTGCATACCGACCTTAGGGGTTAGAATCATCCAATATACTGTACCCTTAAGGTAATCTAACAGGCTATTTGATGGATTTACCCTAACCTTAGGTTTATTTAATGGAGTGACCCTTAACCTTACCTATCCCTCGATCTATCACTACCAAGAATTGGCGTGTGAATGTGTTGCATGCGTGTACAAAAGTGCACTCTGGTGATTGACAAACAAGCCTTTCAGTGACAGCAGGGGGAGGGGGACAGTCAAACATCATGATGTATAAGCATTTGTTTGTATTTAAGAAATATACAAATCTGACATTTTCCAGCAAAATGTCACTATCGTGGATGTCAATGGACTGACCCTCTTTCTATTTCATTTTTCTCATTTTAAGGTCGGTACTTTACCAGAATCGCATGGATAACAAATAGTGCAGTCTTGGCACCAATGGAAAGACAAGATGACTTTTAGTTACTATACCCTAAACCCAGAAGATTTGTTAGGAATAAAGATAACAGTAGACTGCAGTATTACTTTCACCATGCTTACAAGCTATATAAGGGGGAGCAGAGATGGGACAAATAATGACAGAAAAGAAATTGTAGGCTCGCAACCTGGCTGCCAAGCGGGGTGCCTTGTACACTGCAAATTGAGTGTTTTGAAATTAAACATCTAAACATGTTTACTTTCTGAGCGCTTGTGTCCAATTGCTATGCACTTGATAGGTGCTTAGCAATTAAACATACTCGACTTAACAAAACATGTTTAATTCTTTAGCATTACATATTTAAAGTCTAAACGTTTGCTAGTCGAAACACTTGCTAAACACATTAGGCCATATACGTTTAGTAATTAAACACACGTTATATGAAGTAAATACTTCCTAAACATGTTTAGGTTATTAGGCGTTTAGCATTTAAACATCTGTTGAACACGTGACGAACAATATTGAATGTTATTGGTTGAACGTATTGGGTCATGTTAACGACTGTCGCCATTTTGGATTTCACTAAGTGGGCATCGTATTTAGTAACTCAAATTGAACCAAATAGAACTGTGATGTCACGTGGGAGGCCGTCAAATATGTTATGGTCACAAATGTTGTTCAGTGAGTTGGTGTGACGTTACGAGGTAAGGTGGTGAGAGCCTACATGTATACATGTAGTTATATTGGTTTTGCGCAGCAAACCAATATACTGTTATCCTCATTTTCTTTCTTTATATTGGTTTTGCGCAGCAAACCAATATACTGTTATCCTCATTTTCTTTCTTTATATTGGTTTTGCGCAGCAAACCAATATACTGTTATCCTCATTTTCTTTCTTTCTTCTTCTTCCAACGCATGCTACTTCTCCTACAGTTTACATGTCACAATCGCCACAATTGGTCAAATGGTTCCTTATGACCATGTGCATATAGGGTCTCCTGCGATTAAAATTCACATGTCATATGGGGTCACTAGGGGTCATTGAACTTTACAGGCATAAAAGTTAAGACATTGTCCGATTTGGACCAAACTTTGACATCTTGTTTGATTTGATGAGCCAAGAAAATAAGTCAATCATTTGAATTAGGTCAAAGGTCAACAAGGGGTCACTAGAGGTCAAAACGTGAATATCCTTAAAAACGCTACTTCTCCTACAGTTTACATGTTACAATCACCATACTTGGTCAAATGATTCCTTATGACCATGTGCATATAGGGTCTCCTGCGATTAAAATTCACATGTCATATGGGGTCACTAGGGGTCATTGAACTTTACAGGCATAAAAGTTAAGACATTGTCCGATTTGGACCAAACTTTGACATCTTGTTTGATTTGATAAGCCAAGAAAATAAGTCAATCATTTGAATTAGGTCAAAGGTCAACAAGGGGTCACTAGAGGTCAAAACGTGAATATCCTTAAAAACGCTACTTCTCCTACAGTTTACATGTTACAATCACCATACTTGGTCAAATGATTCCTTATGACCATGTGCATATAGGGTCTCCTGCGATTAAAATTCACATGTCATATGGGGTCACTAGGGGTCATTGAACTTTACAGGCATAAAAGTTAAGACATTGTCTGATTTGGACTAAACTTTGACATCTTGTTTGGTTTGATGAGCCAAGAAAATAAGTCAATCATTTGAATTAGGTCAAAGGTCAACAAGGGGTCACTAGAGGTCAAAATGTGAATATCCTTAAAACGCTACTCCTCCTACAGTTTACATGTTACAATCGCCACAATTAGTCAAATGATTCCTTATGACCATGTGCATATAGGGTCTCCTGCTATTAAAATTCACATGTCATATGGGGTCACTAGGGGTCATTGAACTTTACAGGCATAAAAGTTAAGACATTGTCCGATTTGGACCAAACTTTGACATCTTGTTTGATTTGATAAGCCAAGAAAATAAGTCAATCATTTGAATTAGGTCAAAGGTCAACAAGGGGTCACTAGAGGTCAAAACGTGAATATCCTTAAAAACGCTACTTCTCCTACAGTTTACATGTTACAATCACCATACTTGGTCAAATGATTCCTTATGACCATGTGCATATAGGGTCTCCTGCGATTAAAATTCACATGTCATATGGGGTCACTAGGGGTCATTGAACTTTACAGGCATAAAAGTTAAGACATTGTCTGATTTGGACTAAACTTTGACATCTTGTTTGGTTTGATGAGCCAAGAAAATAAGTCAATCATTTGAATTAGGTCAAAGGTCAACAAGGGGTCACTAGAGGTCAAAATGTGAATATCCTTAAAACGCTACTCCTCCTACAGTTTACATGTTACAATCGCCACAATTAGTCAAATGATTCCTTATGACCATGTGCATATAGGGTCTCCTGCTATTAAAATTCACATGTCATATGGGGTCACTAGGGGTCATTGAACTTTACAGGCATAAAAGTTAAGACATTGTCCGATTTGGACCAAACTTTGACATCTTGTTTGGTTTGATGAGCCAAGAAAATAAGTCAATCATTTGAATTAGGTCAAAGGTCAACAAGGGGTCACTAGAGGTCAAAATGTGAATATCCTTAAAAACGCTACTCCTCCTACAGTTTACATGTTACAATCGCCACAATTAGTCAAATGATTCCTTATGACCATGTGCATATAGGGTCTCCTGCTATTAAAATTCACATGTCATATGGGGTCACTAGGGGTCATTGAACTTTACAGGCATAAAAGTTAAGACATTGTCCGATTTTGACTGAACTTTGACATCTTGTTTGGTTTGATGAGCCAAGAAAATAAGTCAACAATTTGAATTATTTCAAAGGTCAACAAGGGGTCACTAGAGGTCAAAATGTGAATATCCTTAAAAACGCTACTCCTCCTACAGTTTACATGTTACAATCGCCACAATTAGTCAAATGATTCCTTATGACCATGTGCACATAGGGTCTCCTGCTATTAAAATTCACATGTCATATGGGGTCACTAGGGGTCATTGAACTTTACAGGCGTAAAAGTTAAGACATTGTCCGATTTGGACCGGACTTGTTTTATCTTGTTTGGTTTGATGAGCCAAGAAAATATGTCCATCAGTACAATTAGGTCAAAGGTCAACAAGGGGTCACTAGAGGTCAAAATGTGAATATTCAGTTATTTCACGTAAACAGCTATTAAAATTAACATGTCATATGGGGTCACAAGGGGTCAATGACCGCTTGTCAGATTTTCAATGTACATCTGGTGACTAACTAACAATCACTATATCCACGGACAGTCTGACGATTATGAACAACAACTGCAACTACCGTATACAGTCTCGTGGCTAATAAACACTCATTACACCTATCTACAGTGTAGAGGTTAATAAATAAATAGTCAGGAACAACTGGATTTATTTTAAAATTGTATACAATAACACGTTTGTAATCTAAGTCTTTTTATGTTCTATGATTGGTCACGCATTGTATTTTATGTAAGTTATTAACAAGTTTAATTGAAAATAAAACAATTTCTTAATTAAAAAATGCTTCTAGGGTCACTAAGGGTCATTGACCTATTGTAATTAATTAACAAAACCAATATTCGTGCTTCTCGAAGCACAAGTCCTGTCTAGTTCTTTCTTTCTTTCTTCTTTCTTTCTTCCAACGCATGCTACTTCTCCTACAGTTTACATGTCACAATCGCCACAATTGGTCAAATGGGGCCTTATGATCATGTGCATATAGGGTCTCCTGCGATTAAAATTCACATGTCATATGGGGTCACTAGGGGTCATTGAACTTTACAGGCATAAAAGTTAAGACATTGTCCGATTTGGACCAAACTTTGACATCTCGTTTGATTTGATAAGCCAAGAAAATAAGTCAATCATTTGAATTAGGTCAAAGGTCAACATGGGGTCACTAGAGGTCAAAACGTGAATATCCTTAAAAACGCTACTTCTCCTACAGTTTACATGTCACAATCGCCACAATTGGTCAAATGGTTCCTTATGATCATGTGCATATAGGGTCTCCTGCGATTAAAATTCACATGTCATATGGGGTCACTAGGGGTCATTGAACTTTACAGGCATAAAAGTTAAGACATTGTCCGATTTGGACCAAACTTTGACATCTTGTTTGATTTGATAAGCCAAGAAAATAAGTCAATCATTTGAATTAGGTCAAAGGTCAACAAGGGGTCACTAGAGGTCAAAACGTGAATATCCTTAAAAACGCTACTTCTCCTACAGTTTACATGTTACAATCACCATACTTGGTCAAATGATTCCTTATGACCATGTGCATATAGGGTCTCCTGCGATTAAAATTCACATGTCATATGGGGTCACTAGGGGTCATTGAACTTTACAGGCATAAAAGTTAAGACATTGTCCGATTTGGACCAAACTTTGACATCTTGTTTGGTTTGATGAGCCAAGAAAATAAGTCAATCATTTGAATTAGGTCAAAGGTCAACAAGGGGTCACTAGAGGTCAAAATGTGAATATCCTTAAAAACGCTACTCCTCCTACAGTTTACATGTTACAATCGCCACAATTAGTCAAATGATTCCTTATGACCATGTGCATATAGGGTCTCCTGCGATTAAAATTCACATGTCATATGGGGTCACTAGGGGTCATTGAACTTTACAGGCATAAAAGTTTAGACATTGTCCGATTTGGACTAAACTTTGACATCTTGTTTGGTTTGATGAGCCAAGAAAATAAGTCAATCATTTGAATTAGGTCAAAGGTCATCAAGGGGTCACTAGAGGTCAAAATGTGAATATCCTTAAAAACGCTACTCCTCTTACAGTTTACATGTTACAATCGCCACAATTAGTCAAATGATTCCTTATGACCATGTGCATATAGGGTCTCCTGCTATTAAAATTCACATGTCATATGGGGTCACTAGGGGTCATTGAACTTTACAGGCATAAAAGTTAAGACATTGTCAGATTTGGACCAAACTTTGACATCTTGTTTGGTTTGATGAGCCAAGAAAATAAGTCAATCATTTGAATTAGGTCAAAGGTCAACAAGGGGTCACTAGAGGTCAAAATGTGAATATCCTTAAAAACGCTACTCCTCCTACAGTTTACATGTTACAATCGCCACAATTAGTCAAATGATTCCTTATGACCATGTGCATATAGGGTCTCCTGCTATTAAAATTCACATGTCATATGGGGTCACTAGGGGTCATTGAACTTTACAGGCATAAAAGTTAAGACATTGTCCGATTTTGACTGAACTTTGACATCTTGTTTGGTTTGATGAGCCAAGAAAATAAGTCAACCATTTGAATTAGTTCAAAGGTCAACAAGGGGTCACTAGAGGTCAAAATGTGAATATCCTTAAAAACGCTACTCCTCCTACAGTTTACATGTTACAATCGCCACAATTAGTCAAATGATTCCTTATGACCATGTGCACATAGGGTCTCCTGCTATTAAAATTCACATGTCATATGGGGTCACTAGGGGTCATTGAACTTTACAGGCATAAAAGTTAAGACATTGTCCGATTTGGACCGGACTTGTTAGGTCAAAGGTCAACAAGGGGTCACTAGAGGTCAAAATGTGAATATTCAGTTATTTCACGTAAACAGCTATTAAAATTAACATGTCATATGGGGTCACAAGGGGTCAATGACCGCTTGTCAGATTTTCAATGTACATCTGGTGACTAACTAACAATCACTATATCCACGGACAGTCTGACGATTATGAACAACAACTGCAACTACCGTATACAGTCTCGTGGCTAATAAACACTCATTACACCTATCTACAGTGTAGAGGTTAATAAATAAATAGTCAGGAACAACTGGATTTATTTTAAAATTGTATACAATAACACGTTTGTAATCTAAGTCTTTTTATGTTCTATGATTGGTCACGCATTGTATTTTATGTAAGTTATTAACAAGTTTAATTGAAAATAAAACAATTTCTTAATTAAAAAATGCTTCTAGGGTCACTAAGGGTCATTGACCTATTGTAATTAATTAACAAAACCAATATTCGTGCTTCTCGAAGCACAAGTCCTGTCTAGTTCTTTCTTCTTTCTTCTTCCAACGCATGCTACTCCTCCTACAGTTTACATGTCACAATCGCCACAATTGGTCAAATGGTTCCTTATGACCATGTGCATATAGGGTCTCCTGCGATTAAAATTCACATGTCATATGGGGTCACTAGGGGTCATTGAACTTTACAGGCATAAAAGTTAAGACATTGTCCGATTTGGACCAAACTTTGACATCTTGTTTGATTTGATGAGCCAAGAAAATAAGTCAATCATTTGAATTAGGTCAAAGGTCAACAAGGGGTCACTAGAGGTCAAAACGTGAATATCCTTAAAAACGCTACTTCTCCTACAGTTTACATGTTACAATCACCATACTTGGTCAAATGATTCCTTATGACCATGTGCATATAGGGTCTCCTGCGATTAAAATTCACATGTCATATGGGGTCACTAGGGGTCATTGAACTTTACAGGCATAAAAGTTAAGACATTGTCCGATTTGGACCAAACTTTGACATCTTGTTTGGTTTGATGAGCCAAGAAAATAAGTCAATCATTTAAATTAGGTCAAAGGTCAACAAGGGGTCACTAGAGGTCAAAATGTGAATATCCTTAAAAACGCTACTCCTCCTACAGTTTACATGTTACAATCGCCACAATTAGTCAAATGATTCCTTATGACCATGTGCATATAGGGTCTCCTGCTATTAAAATTCACATGTCATATGGGGTCACTAGGGGTCATTGAACTTTACAGGCATAAAAGTTAAGACATTGTCCGATTTGGACCAAACTTTGACATCTTGTTTGGTTTGATGAGCCAAGAAAATAAGTCAATCATTTGAATTAGGTCAAAGGTCAACAAGGGGTCACTAGAGGTCAAAATGTGAATATCCTTAAAAACGCTACTCCTCCTACAGTTTACATGTTACAATCGCCACAATTAGTCAAATGATTCCTTATGACCATGTGCACATAGGGTCTCCTGCTATTAAAATTCACATGTCATATGGGGTCACTAGGGGTCATTGAACTTTACAGGCGTAAAAGTTAAGACATTGTCCGATTTGGACCGGACTTGTTTTATCTTGTTTGGTTTGATGAGCCAAGAAAATATGTCCATCAGTACAATTAGGTCAAAGGTCAACAAGGGGTCACTAGAGGTCAAAATGTGAATATTCAGTTATTTCACGTAAACAGCTATTAAAATTAACATGTCATATGGGGTCACAAGGGGTCAATGACCGCTTGTCAGATTTTCAATGTACATCTGGTGACTAACTAACAATCACTATATCCACGGACAGTCTGACGATTATGAACAACAACTGCAACTACCGTATACAGTCTCGTGGCTAATAAACACTCATTACACCTATCTACAGTGTAGAGGTTAATAAATAAATAGTCAGGAACAACTGGATTCATTTTAAAATTGTATACAATAACACGTTTGTAATCTAAGTCTTTTTATGTTCTATGATTGGTCACGCATTGTATTTTATGTAAGTTATTAACAAGTTTAATTGAAAATAAAACAATTTCTTAATTAAAAAATGCTTCTAGGGTCACTAAGGGTCATTGACCTATTGTAATTAATTAACAAAACCAATATTCGTGCTTCTCGAAGCACAAGTCCTGTCTAGTATCAATTGTTATGCTCATCGTGTGTGTGTAGTAGTTTAAGCTTACTTAACTTCAATACAGCATATGCCGTGATCTACATTTATGATGAGCGAATAGTTTGATGAATTTAAGTATAGGATCTAACCATCTTACCAACAATATCACATCATCTTCTTATAACTTTTGACCACAACCTAACATGTTGACGGCCATAGCAACCACTGACAAAGCCTGATTGCATGCACTGCCACGGAACATGTTTAGAATCTAAACATTTGATCATCTTAAAATGTTTGCTTTCTAAACATTGAAGTGATGGACATGTTTCAGTGCTAAACATTTATGATGACACTAAACATGTTTAGCATTTAAACATATTTAGAAAGTGTAGTCAAACTAGTGTTTAGCATTAGTGTTTAGGTAGTAAACATGTTTAGATGATAATCATCTAAACATGTTTAGTAATTAAACATGTTTAGAAAGTGTCTTCAAGATAGTGTTTAGCTTTGTGTTTAGGATCTAAACACCCAATTTACAGTGTAGGTGGTCGTGCATCATGCTAGAGGTTTTTTCAGCGCACTGTATGAAACCACTTGTCATAATGAAACAAACCTGTAGTGGTACATGTTCATTACGCTCGTTGCAGAGATCAACTTAGCAAGGTCACATAATGGATCAGTGCCTGCATTTGGAACCCTGTAAAAAGAATAGTGTGAAATCAGGCCAGCCAAATGTTGAGTAAGCTTTGTTTTAGTTGGTTCCCCCGATGAGTCAATTCTAGTAACACGTACACTATGTCAGCCAATCACAGCAGTTTACATAACAGATTTTGGTAACATTTAAGGGGTTTAGAGCAACAAGGGTCCATCTGCAACAGTTGTCAGATGTTATCACGCGTGGTAGTCTATAATAGCATACCCCTTGATACAAACAAAAAGTAACACATGTCAGCTATAGCAGATAGGACATTTTGCATTGCACTTACATCTCAGTTATGTGAATTTGCAATATCTATAATAGCTGCCAAATGTTATATATTATAGGTACTTTAAGTTGTGCCCTTGTGAAAACACAATCTCACAAATGGCACCTATTGCAGATAGGGCTTTGTTACTCTAAACCATCGAAATGGCTCCAAATGTCCTAATTCTCGGTGGGCAGTAAATTACCAATTGGTTTTAATTTGGTTGTGTTGACAAATGATCTTCAACTGTTGAACTTGAACTGTATATATTAGTCTAGTGGTATTTTAAAACTGTTCAAATGGAATCTAATTTAAGTTTTTAACTTCTGTTTAGGTTATAAAACTTGTAAAACTAAATGTAACGTTATATTTGGTATACAGGGTGGTTCAATAAAACCTTGACAGTTTTTTGAAGCCATTTTTTTTTAATTCTGTAGATTTAAAAATAAAAATAAATCAATATTCATCAACTTCATGATCTTGACCATCTATGCTGAAAATATCGTTACAAATAACCTTACGGTTGCAAAATAACAGCTATTTGAACAAAGTCTGTCCCGTTTCACTCTGTCCACGGGTACTGATTTCGCGACGTTACATTGAATACTGAATGATGAATTGCATGCAAGTAATCTAAGATTTGAAGATCCCGCCAGGTGAAACCGTTGTAATTGTTAACATCTTAACTATCTATTCAGGTGTGAAATCAATACGTAATAATAATACCACGAGTGACCCTAATTAGAATGATTGATTTTCATAGATTGGAAGTGTAATTGTCTATGCTCTATGCCTTAACAGTGACGATGCCATTTAACGTTATCTTGCTGGGCACTTCCCGTAGACTTACTGGTGGGCAAAGAGATTTGGAGAGATTCTCTTCAAATAGCTATCATTATGCCGTCATAGCATTATTAACATTGACATTTTTAGCATAGACGGTCAAGATGATATTTTTGAGGAATATGTAAGAAAACCCACTCAAATCCCACAATTTTTAAAAATATGGCTTTGAAAAACTGTCAACGTTTTATTGAACCACACTGGTTGTAACGTCGCGAAATCAGTACCCGTGGACAGAGTGAAATGGGACAGACTTTGTTCAAATAGCTGTTATTTTGCAACCGTAAGGTTATTTGTAATGATATTTTCAGCATAGATGGTCAAGATCATATAGTTGATGAATATTGAAAAAGATTATTTTTTAAATTTACAGAATTTCAAAAAAATGGCTTCAAAAAACTGTCAAGGTTTTATTGAACCACCCTGTAGATAGCGGTTTACCTCTTGAGAAAATTTCGCGTTTCATTAGGGCCAAAGCATTTCCACTGGGATTACAGCACTACATTGATCCGCTAACTTTTCTGGTTTATGTATTAACAATTTACGGACGGCCAATAAAACTACACTTATAAGACTCTGGTTGATTGTTTTAGAATAAACTGGAGCACTTTAATGTCCAATCATTTATCACCGTGCTTAAGCCTGGAATCCTCTTCAAGGACTGTTGATGTTACTAATAAGTTAGAGTATACAGGGTGAGTCAAACTATTCAGGACCCGTTTTAAAATAAACAGGAAGAGTAGGCATACTTTTACATACTTGGTGATGTTTTTAAGATAATACCATATTCCATGCCAGAACTACAACATATTACGAGAAAAAAAGAACATGAAATTCAAAGTGTTCCAAGTTGGTGGATTTAACACTACTGTACTAATGAGCTATTCATATAACACAACATACTGTATAACTGTTGGAATGGTATAAATAAAACATTTGATAGATAGACCAAAACACTTCCATAATCATTACATTTCTTATGAATCATGTTGACGGAATCCTCTGAACATTTGGAAACTGTAAACAGAAGCTCGGTTGGACTTGCAGAATACTTCTTGACTTTAATATGTAGCTAGATAAAATAACTATTCTCTGCTAAACAGAGGCGGAAATTCCTTGTTAGGTGTGGGGGGATGATAAGTGTGGCCCCCAAAAAATGAAATTGAGCTGGTACCATCTATGCGGTGCACAGCACCGCACTCCGAGCTATGCTCGGACAGGGGGTGTCTGAGGCTCCCCTCAGAAGTAGAAAAAATTTCAATTTTCAAACTCATTTGGTGCGATCTGGTGTATACTTTTGACCAATATTGTATTGAAAAGCCATCGCTTCATTTTCAATAAATATTTTGTTTTTTATCAATGCACGAAAGAAGTTGAGCATTTTTTTATACTGATATATTCTTGATTTTAGTATAGATAATTTTAAAGCTCCAACAGGGGGGAGTTTGAGGGGGGCACTCAGAAGTAGAATTTTTTTCAATTTTCAAACTCATTTGGTGTGATCTGGTGTATACTTTTGACCAATATTGTATTGAAAAGCCATCGCTTCATTTTCAATAAATATTTTGTTTTTATCAATGCACGAAAGAAGTTGAGCATTTTTTTATACTGATATATTCTTGATTTTAGTATAGATAATTTTAAAGCTCCAACAGGGGGGAGTTTGAGGGGGGCACTCAGAAGTAGAATTTTTTTCAATTTTCAAACTCATTTGGTGTGATCTGGTGTATACTTTTGACCAATATTGTATTAAAAAGCCATCGCTTCATTTTCAATAAATATTTTGTTTTTTTTATCAATGCACGAAAGAAGTTGAGCATTTTTTTATACTGATATATTCTTGATTTTAGTATAGATGGTTTAAAAGCTCGAACAGGGGGGTTCTGAGGGGGGATGTGCCCCCCGCTCAGAATTTGATTTTTTTTTAAATTTTCGAACCCATTTGGTGCGATTTTGGTGTGTACTTTTGACCAATATTTTATTGAAAAGCAATCACTTTATTTCTGATCAATATTGGCTTTTTAAATAGGCAGACAGGCCTATGCCAGAAAGAAGTTAATTAGTTACCTCCAAAAGATGGATTCTAGTCAACGCACGTACGTGTATGTATCCTGACCAACGTACAATAAACTCCAAACGATCTCATGTCCCTTGCTAGACTGTAGGCCGTGCATGTTTTATTCCTTCAGAAAACAATTCTAGCACTCTCCATCTAGGGGATAGATGAAATGTGGCTTAAAATGAAGCTAATATATGCCTGATCAATATTTTACCTTATCCCACGTTCGTAGGTTGCACATTATGACCCTAGACCTCGATTTAGGGTCAAAGGTCACATGTGTTTCAATGGGAAGTCAAAAACTAAATTTAACATGGTAAAAAAACTAAAAGATGAGCTATTGACTATGAAAAGTATATTATATTGTTGGGATGAGTGTTTTAAACAAAAAAGTCAATCACAACTTTGATCGTAGATCAATAGTTTTTGAACTGTGACCTTTTGAAAAAGACAAGTTGGCCAAAATAGGCCATTTTGGTCATTTGTTTGCAAAATTGGCACAAAAATGACATGTTATCATCATTAAAAAAATATTTTGACTCAATGTGAATTGATAAACCATGTTATAATGTTGGTTTATAGATGAACTTTACATTAAAAGACATTTCAAAAGTCAATGGTGTCCGCATGCCATGGCAAACAGCTTTAATATCCTTCAAATTCATCGAAAATGGGTAAAATCTGAGTCAAATTTAAAGGATTTGAAGGATATTAATGCTGGTTGCCATGGCATCAACATACCATTGATTTTTGAAATGTGTTGTAATGTAAGGTACATCTATATACCAACATTATAACATGGTTTATCAATTCATAATGAGTCAAAATATTTTTTTAATGATGATATCATGTCATTTTTGTGCCAATTTTGCGAAAATATGACCAAAATGGTCTATTTGGCCAACTTGTAATTTTCAAAAGGTCACAGTTCAAAAACTATTGATCTACGATCAAAGTTGTGATTGACTTTTTTGTTTAAAAACACTTATCCCAACAATATAACATACTTTTTATAGTCAATAGCTCATTTTTTAGTTTTTTTACCATGTTAAATTTAGTTTCTGACTTCCCATTGAAACACATGTGACCTTTGACCCTAAATCGAGGTCTAGGGTCATAATGTGCAACCTACGAACGTGGGATAAGGTAAAATATTGATCAGGCATATATTAGCTTCATTTTAAGCCACATTTCATCTTTCCCCTAGATGGAGAGTGCTAGATTGATTGATACAGACCTACGTCCCAGTGTCTATGCATGCCTCCCTGCCCGCCTTTCTTTCTCTTTTTTTCTTTTTTTCCCCTCCTTTTTCCCTTTTTTCCCTTCTTTTCCCCCCCCCCCTTTTTTCCTTTTGTTGTTGATGATAGATGTGAAAAATCAGGGGAGGATGATTACATTGACCATCCCCCCCCCCCCCCAGGTCAAAAAGTGGGGGGGGGGGGGGGGGATATATCCCCCCACCCCCCCCCCCCCCCCCCGGATTTCCGCCCTTGCTGCTAAATGGTATATCCAAGAATCATGTTGATCAAGTTTTTTGAAACATAATGATGAGCGTCAATTGCATCTTGCAAAAGATTTCTTTGTTACTCGAACATGTTTTTGAACTAGGCCTATTCAAAAACATAGCCTATTAGAAAGCAAAACCGCAAAGACAATAGAAACTATTTTCCTATTATAAGTGCTGTAAATACGCGCCTCATCCATAGGGGTTCCTTAAGTTTGAACAGATTTAGTTTCACAAAAGTTGGGAACATTTCCATATCTCCTGTTCCGAATAACCAATTTAAAAGAAATAACATTAAGGTGTAATACAATATAGCTAATAATGCTATCTTGCTAGGCAACACGTTGAATATATTCATTTTTGCATTTTAACTGGTTTAAAAAATTGGTGAAATCGGGACCTGAATACTTAGACCGACCATGTATTCTAAATAACAAACACGGGTCAACAATATAACAGTAATTCTCAGTGTATTACATTGTATCCAACCTACATTCTATATTGTAAATAAGTGTCATACCAACAACTTTGTGTTCCTACTACAACAACATTCTACTACATATGTTTCTTCCATTCAATACTATTACTGCTCCAAATAAGTACTCATGCAATCAGCATATTTTAAAGCATGCCTGAATCTCAAAGTATGTCTTAATCTCGAAGCATGGCACCATCGGATTAGTCCACATTCAGTCAAGTATGCAGACCACCATCTTTCCTAAATTTCCACTGTAAAGTGTGTCTCTGTTCAACGCTAACATATCTTGAGAACCTGTTAGACCATTTGTAAAATAATAATACTCATAATGACCATAATTATATCATATCATATTAAGACGATGTACATTTTAACATTTATTAGTTTATAACCTTTATACATTTACCGTAGTATTTGTGTAGGCCTTACACCTTCTGAGCACTGTTTGTCTCTTTTAAGACTCTTCTTGTTAAGATTTAAATGTTACCCAATTTGTCAAAATATTACTATTTTCTGCTTGAAATGAATAAAATTGCTTGAATAGATTGCTTTAAAATTACTTTCACACTAGAAACATATACTCAAATTAACATTTACCAATTTTTGTCTTGACATAAACTACAGTAGGCCTATGTCAGTAATTTGTCAGTCAAAAATAAAAGAAGAAAAAAAAAAAGGAAAATTGACCGACCGACCGATATTAAGATGTTTAGCTCTTTTTTTTTGCCTTATGAAAACGGTTTAGACTGCAGTATTACTTTCACCATGCTTACAAGCTATATAAGGGGGAGCAGAGAACTGGCTAAATGTATGGGGAAAGGTTCAAGGCACCCTGGGTAAAGAACCACTATTGTGGATCTCCTGGATCTCTTCACAACGCAATGCTAGCTTCCCAGGAGTAGGACAGAACATCATGGTTAGGCCTAAAAAATAAAATAAAAAGGTTTGATTGGCGTAACCCGACCGACCCTATTTTTACCGCCGACCCTAAAATCTTTTCATTTTTTTTTATTTTTAAAAACCCCAACCCCCCCCCCCCCCCCCCCCCCCCCATTTTGTGTGTAAGAAAAAGGAAAAAACACAGTGAAATTGTGTATTTGTGCCATTTGTTTATATATGGTACATGTGTGCTGGTATATAAAATTTCATAGACGTTTTATAGATTTAAAAATTAAAAAATTAAAAAAAATCCGACCTACCTACCCTATTTTTTTCTATGTTACGCCAATCAAACTTCTTCTTTTTTAGGCCTTATGCTTCATACTCGATGGTATCCACAACCCTCATGATGTGAGTGAGTGAGTTAACACTTTCCATGCAGCAGGCGTCTGCAGAAAACATTTCAAAATTTCACAAAATGTTTCAAAAATGTCAAAATTATTGAATATTTAGAATCACCATGTGCATGATGAGAAATGCATTGAAATAAGTACAAATATGCCCAGTAATTGGGCCAGTAAAGCTAGACTTTGAAAGTTGGGAAAGGTTTCTGAAAAATCTGTTCTTTCAAACTAATAGCGCGTGGAAGTGTTAAGGTCTAGGCCTAATACACAATTATTCACTTTTGGGGTGGGGGGGGGGGGGGGGGAGCAAGGGAAAAGTGGTGGCACCAGCATTCAAAATGTTGGGCAAATTGGGTGGGGCAAAATGTTCCATCCATTTCTATCTTCGAACTGATATGTGACAATCCAAAACACATGTTGAATATTCCTATATATTACTTACTAGGCTTTATAGCCCGGGGGTACTTAGTGGATACAAGGTTATGGGGATGTGCCGCCAAATAGGGGTCCCATTTTTCACCCTCTGGTAAATGGATGACCCCTTTTCAAGCCATTTTTAGTACATGTATGGGTCTAAAATCCTTAATTTTGCTGTGTTTCACCGACATTTTAGCAAAATCTGTCAATTATATAGGAACATTTATGTGTTTCTGGTAAACATATGGGTCCATTTCCCCCCGAAAATTGGTAAATGTTTGTGTCAATTTTCATTTTGCTGGCGGACACATCACTACCAAAAATAACGGTTACGGACCAATCTGGGACTGCCTTATTTTAAACAATTTAGAAGCCTGGTCAAGGCTACATGTAGTCGTGAGTCCAGGTGCGGATATAGCGGGGAGGCCGACGGGCCCCTCCCTCCACCACAAAAAAAGGGGGGAAAAGAGAAAGGAAAAAAGGGAAAGAGAGAGGAAGAAG
>CM069458.1:54414314-54633883 GCA_035610835.1 Ophiura sarsii | reverse complement strand
GTTCAAGTGTTAATAATAATAATCGGTATGTTTGACAAAAATGTGATAATTTTAGATTTATAGAAAATTTGAAAACATTCTAGAACAAAGCAATTAATAAATTTCCTGGAAAGTTTAAACTATACACATTTTGTTCCTATTAATTCCAATAGCCAAATTATCGGAAAATTATGTTCTTTGAGGATATATAATTATTTGCATTTCTAGAGTAAAGTTTCAGTAGGAATTGCACATGTAGTCAAGTGGGTCCATATCGAGCAAGATACACAGCGAGTCGTACAATATGATTGCTGAGATTTGTACCAGTGCCCATTCATGCATTATGTATGCTTGCTCAACTGACGCATACTTATAATGTAAACTGCTCACAAAAAGTATCGAAACACTTAGAAATAATCCAATATATAACGGCTCGAAAGGGTATGCATAAATCGAAGCAAATAACCAAGTGCATAATTTTGTTCTGCGTATTTTGACACCTCGATTGATGAGATACGATGTTGCGGAGCGGAGTTATTGTCATTTCAATGGTCGTGGGTCCAGTTTCAAAATGACAATCACCCTATAGAAAGAGGTTTGCATTACTGTTTAGAATGATCAGATTCGTGATTTTCAATAGGGATGAGTGTCACCTTGGAAACTGGACCCATGATCATTGAAATGACAATAACTCCGCTCCGCAACATCGTATCTCAACGATTGAGGTGTCAAAATACGCAGAACAAAAGTATGCACTTGGTTATTTGCTTCGAGTAATGCATACCTTTTCGAGCCGTTATATATTGAATCATTTCTAAGTGTTTCGATACTTTTTGTGAGCAGTTTATACTAGCACAATGGTTTCTTGTCCCTCCATTCGATTGTCCCTGCTTTCACCAAGGCTTTGTGACGGTAAAACAGTGTGAGCGCCCTCTATCAAATTTGTGGTCGCTTCGTTCGGGCGCTTGGCACTCAAGAGGCGTCTTTGACAAAGACTATCGTTAGCAAATAAAATGTTAAGGTCTTCAAACAAGGCATCGCGCGAACGCAAACCAAATAAAGCTTTTTCCACACGATGCATTTGTCCAGCTCTTAAGCTTTAGAAATAAGAAAACGGAACACTGATAACTAATTTATTCATTGTTGAAAACTAGAACCTAAGAGCTCCAATGATAAACGCGCTATTCTGTCTGATTGTGTGTATATGTCTATGGGAGCCGAGACAAATTAGAGACCAGAATTAGGGCATTTTGCAAAAACGCAATGCATTGTGGTGGTGTCTTTAAAATCTTCTTTGAGTCATAAGCATGGTTATACACCTATCAGTTGTAAGACGCACTATACGACCCCGTCATGGGTGCGTCGTTTACCACCACATTCTTGACGGAGGGTACGTCAGTGGCAGCCTTTGGTCCGTCACGAAATTGACGAAGGGTGCGTCAATGTCCGTACTTTACATGGGTGCGTCACAGTGTACATCATTTTTACGAACAACAAGTACGAACATTATAATTTAAATATATGCCATACTATACCACCAACCAGGCTTTACTCTACGGCAAACATCACTTTTCCGATATACCGCATGTTCTAAAATGCCTGAAATCACTCGATCGCCACTGCAAGTGTGCAAGAGTGTGGAAACGGAAAAAACAAGGAACCGACAGTAGACCGAGAACCTTTCATTTTGAGAGTGCTGTCAAATATAATATAGGGATCAGCATTGCGCTATACCATGCAAGCGCAGAACAGTCTAACCACAGCAGATGTAGTAGGACAGGCCCGTTCACTAGGAACATGTACGAACAAACAATTGCCAACGGGGGTGCGTCATATGGTCCGTCAGAATTAACCAATGGTGCGCGCGTCACAACATTGACTGAGAGTGCGTGTATTGTACTGGGTACTTCGATTTGAATGGTTTACTCATTCAGGGAGGTGTTAATCACACCGATCCTTTGTCACTCCTTTTAACAATATTGAAAGAGGATCGCGCTTTCCCCGCTCTTTCCTCGAGCTTTCCTCTACTTGTGTTTGGGCAAGAGCCCTTAGTGTGTAATACCTCAAATTCAAGAGGAGAAATTTCTCAATAACTTTATTTAATATAAAATGTAAAAAGATGAATCCAACGGAACCAGGAACAAAACACACCAAGGATCAGAAAACTGATACAAGAGGATATCTCGAAATATAAAAATGCTAAGAGTAAAAGCAAGATATACCAACAGGGTGTGGGGAAACAGGCAATAACAAGGGAGAATAACGCGATAAAACAGATAAATAACAAAAAACAAAAAAACAAGATATTTTTTAAAAAATTGGTCAACGTCCTAGAATGAAATTAATAGAGGACAAAGGAAATTTGAAAAAGAAAATTTGAACAAGAAGATTTAGACAGTGTATGATGTATTTTAACAAAAACACTTAAATTAAAACCATATGTAATTATATCATTTAAAAATTTTAAAAAATCAGTTTTTGGTAAAAAATGGTTGCACCAACATCATTGTTGTGGTAATAAATCAATCACTTTTTGTTCAAAAATTTTAAAGAATAAAACTGTTTTAAGGTTATTAATATTAAATAAACATAAGTCTAGGTTGATTAAATTAATATGATCTGCATTACAGTTTGCTTGGAAATAACTAAATATCTAACATATTGAATCAACGAACATTAATATTTACATCAAATGAGCCGAAAGATATGAAATTTAATATATTAAAAGTGTTGATAACATTAACTTGTTCTACTAATTTAATCAAATCTGTAAATAAACTTCATGGAAAACTTAACACTACAGACAATCCCCTTTATAATTTACATAACACATTAATCTCCCATTTACCTCCAAAAATTCTACTTTATAGCCACGATGATCATTCACTCTTTTGAGTTGGAACATTTCCATTACTATACAGTTTATAAATATCTCGCATCTCACACAGGTGGTTGTATAGGGCCGACTACTAAACCAATACAGTATATTAACGGCAAGCAATTAGGTTGTAAAGTCTAATCTCAAGGAAGTAATGCCTATAATACACTGTGATAGTAGCAATGCAAATGCCTTTGGCAATGTAAGGCTGATTGAACTGGGTGGTCCCTGTGGCTGCCTGTGGTCCCTTCTGCATAGTATTAGTAGAGTTGGCCAAATCTTGTCAATTCGTAGTTACAATCTGCAATGTTTTAATACTATTTTAATTATTTCTCCACAATTACAACATGATAAGCTATTGATATATGTTCATATTCTTGTTTCGAGATCTCATATACATTTTAAAGACATCTGGGTACAAATACCGATTTAAAATACATGAAAGCAATTCATAGACTCACCACAAAATCTGAATCTGAATTCAAATGTCAACGTCCTAAGGGACGTTGACAAAAACGGAAATGCACTGGGACAAGCAATGAAAACTTCTGTGCAATAAAACAACAAAAATATATCGTTATCGTATTTATCGTATTGTATCGTAATAGATGTTGACTACTAGGCATCCACGTTAACACTGTGGATGCCTAGTAGTCAACATCTATTACTGGCATTGGGCTATAAGTACAGTGGTGGACTTGTCTAGTTCATTATCTTATTTATAGTTCTTAACACTTTGTTTTTTATATTTTGTCCCTGATGAAGGGTGGTATATCCACTTGAAACGTCGGTCTTTATTGTTACCATATATCCTGAGTAGTCTCAGATATATTTTTGTTGTTTTATTGCACAGCAGTTTTCATTGCTTGTCCCAGTGCATTTCCGTTTGTTTTTGTTTTTTTGTTATTTATCTGTTTTATCGCGTTATTCTCCCTTGTTATTGCCTGTTTCCCCACACCCTGTTGGTATATCTTGCTTTTACTCTTAGCATTTATTTAATATGTTTATGCAGGAGTTATACTGTTAGAGTTATCAGCACATATATGGTCAGTTACTAATATTGTGTTGCTTGTATTGTCATCATGTTAGAAAGCACTTCTCCCAAGGAAAAAATGTCATTTAAGTATTTAAAAGTTCCCGACATCAAAATGTGAAACATCGTGGAAATAATTCGGTAAGATACTCTGGAGATAGACAATTACATCCATGGATGAAAATGTGCGAAGTAAAATGTGTCAACAGGATTCGAACCGACGCGGGGAGAATCAATTCGATTTCTGGTCTATAGTCTTAACCGCTCGGACATGCCTACTCATTCAATCCACCATTTGGTTAAAAAAATAATGAACTAGTGGTGAACTATCAATTTATTCGACCAAATATTGGTCATTTTTGTTGGACGGTTTTTTTAAACTTGAAATATGCATACAATCAAATGAATATTGTCTTAACTATTAGAACATTTGCCCCATGTGATGTATGACGATCTAGAGGTAGTCAACGTTTATGTCAAGAGTTTATATCCCTCATTAGTGGTCGCGGTAATGACTGACTAATTTAACCCACGTAAGAGTTGTGTTTCACTACTTGCAGCCAAGAAGAAAAGAATTGGGGACAATGACACATTTAGCGGGATTAGGCCCCCCCCCCCCCTAAATTCTGATACTGCCGCCGTCACTAAAGCCCTTTTGACGGTAAGCCTACATGTAAAAAATCATAGGGCTATAACGCTTCTCACAACCCCATGTTCGGCGACTATTGTCGCCATTTTGGGGTGTCGAGTCACATATCCTACCCACACTGTCGCAAGGGAGCCCGCTAAAGTATGGTAATTAATCCTCCAAGACGGTAAATATCCACCTTCGTTTTTATGGTTTACGGAATCACAGGATATGGCCCATATAAACCCCGGGTTGGAGGGGGGGCACTTAACCTTTTTACACCCAGGGTTTCAAAAGGGGCTTCGGAACTGACCTGAGAGAATTCTATGACGAAAAATAGGGTCTCAAGAACTGAATTTCTTTTTAAAAAATAGGTCTTAAGAACTGGTTTGTTTTTTCAAATGTGTTTAGTAAGAACGTACATTTGCGAAAATTGTGGTTTTAGAACGTAAATCTTTCAAAAAATTAGGAACGACAATGTTCGCGATTTTTTTCAATTTTCAATAAAAGGGGGTGGGGTCTTAAGAACTGATGCAGGCTAAAAAGGGGGTCTTAAGACCTAGCAGAAGAGGCTGAAAACGGGGATCTTTAGGTCGACACATACCTATACCCTTTTCCAATATCAGTGCTCCCCCGGGCATATAATGCTTCAGAGCCTAATGGTCATAATGTATTATTTACTATAATTCACAGAGTGTTCGGCATACGAAATCGAAATTGGATAAAATGTCACCATGGACTCCACATTTACTACTTTCACTCGCTTCAATGGTTCAGCACAGCGATATTCCCAGAAATATGGATGATGGTAAGAATTGGTAGTGTACTCGTATGTTTGTCCACTGCATACGGAGACACATCACTAAAATCACCCTCATTATACACGTGATAAATTTGCTGTAAAAGTGAATATCAACAATTTGCAATATCCTGAACTAAGTATTACAGATTAATAATATTACAGATTAATAGGCTGGGAGCCCAGTATATTTAATCTGCTGAGAAGGTACAAAACATGACATAAATTGCCCGCTTAGGAGCGCTATTAATTCTGTCTGGTAAACCTATTGTTATCAATTACTACGAGGGGATTGCCTGGTTGTATATTTAAATTCGGGGCGTGTACGAGCGGTACTACTTGCTAACTGCATGGGTGAGTTTCCATTATGTTGCAAATTACATCCACGCTCATGCGTTTAAACTACTCAATGGAGTTGTAATACCGCCGGTTTAGCTTTGATGGAAGGCGAATATTTAAATGTGTTGCCGGTTTTTAGGGCACCAATTTATAGCGCTGTTAAGCGGGCCTTGTAATGGGTTTGATGGTCTGGATATGTTAGTTAGGGGCCAAAAGTCAATTATTTGTATTGCTGCCGGGTCGCACCCTGTACGAGGGCCCTGGGGCCGCAATATAGGGGACCAACAGAATGTGTTTAATCAGCCGAAGAGGTACATGGACAAATCAATCAATGAATCAATGACATTTTTTTCCTGTACGGGGCCCCAGGCAGAAGCCGAAATTATGACTTTAATCAGCCGAAGAGGTACATGGATGAAATCTTTTGCATTGGAACTATTACACATTAGGGTAAACAAAAATATCAATGACAGCAACTTTTGCCTGTGCGGGGCCCCAGACAGAAGCCCCAAAGGGCCCACGTCTCCTAGCTGATTTATTCAGCCGAAGAGGTACATGGATTAATCTTTTTGCATAGGAACTATAATATGTTAGGATATACAAAATACCAATGACAGCAACATTTGCCTGTACGGGGCCCTAGACAGTAGCCTCAAAGGGGCCCCTACATGCCCCAACTGATTTATTCAACCAAAGAGGTGCATAAATTATAACATGTTAGGATGATATAAAAATACCAATGACAGCAACTTTTACATGTACGGGGCCCCATACAGTAGCCCCAAAAGGGCTCCACATGCCCACAACTGATTTATTCAACCAAAGAGGTATATAGATGAATATTTTTGCATTGGAACTATTACATGCTAGAGGATATACCAAAATAACGATGACAGAAACTTTTGCCTATAATATGGGGTTCCAGACAGTAGCCCCAAAGAGCCCACAATGCCCTAACGTATTTGTTCAACCGAATAGGTACATGGATGAGTGTTTTGTCTTCTTCTGTGGGACGTCTTCAAGAGGAGTATGAGGCTTAGAAGGCTTAGAAACTTTGTCATTTACAGAGATAAATTAAGACCTACGAGTGACAAATGACAACATTTACAAGCCTCATACTCCTCTGGAGAAGGCGTCCCATATGGATCAGTTAGTGTACCATTATGATTTACCATGTACACAGCACCGTTGGAGACGTCATTGGTTGACATGGCCTTGGCATCTAGAGCCACCTGTATAAAACGTATGAGACGATTTTTTTCACCATAATATTTTTAAGGACCAGTGATTACACTGACAAGATTTCATCGATATAGCTCCTTCACTTCTGGGTGATTTCAAAAAACTTGTTGATACGCCCTCGTAGGTCCTGCATTTATACACTGGAAGAAGAAAAAGGTATATTGTTACATCCTGTATAATGTTTAGGTCACCATGTATATTTGTTTCTATTTACCATATTTACAATCTTTAGGGTATAAGCTTTCCAAATATATATGGTTTCATTCCCTTTATATGTAAAAATTTTGATATATTCTCCTAAAACTGCAAAAAGGAGTATACCGTAGATACTCGATATCAACCCACCTTTGAAACTCTGATAGAGATGGCGCCGTCTCGCGATTATAGCCGGCTATTAAAAAGATATTCTAAAAAAATAATTTCGGCAGCGCTGAAAATGACGTAAGTAATGTACGCAGTATATACTCCGTTATCATTTTCGGATCAAGAACCTATCCCGGGACTTATCCATTGACTACAAATGTCTAGTGTTACGGTTTAGCTCAGTTGGTAAAACAGCAGACGTACAATACGGAGAATCGAGGGGCGAGGTCGAGACTCAGGCAGGTCATTTTCATCTTAACCAGTGTTTCTTTTCTTTTTCATCAATAATATTTGGTTCTATTCGTTATTTTTAAGGATATACTAAGCAGCTAAATATAAAATTGTTTTAAAACACTGACTATAGAGAAAATATCCCAAAGTTATCAATTTATCACCAGTTAATATTTCTTCGGAACCAGCCTTTCCTAATTTAAAAAAAAAAAATCATTATACATATATAATTGATTTTTATTCTTTTTATTCTAGTGGCGTAGCTAAGATTTTTTCAAATGAGTTGGGGTGGGGTGGTTAGGGGCAAAATAAAAGTGACTTTACCAGGCTGGCAACTTTTGAGAATCCAACGAGTCACAACAACTAACTTGAGAGGGACGTGGGAGGGGTTGTGATGTATGTGTTAGACCACTAGAAACTCAAATCTAGTATTTTTGCTTTGTTAACATACTTCAAAAACAAAATGGCCGCCAAATTAATGGTCAAAAGTGGTCAAAATGCCATTAAATAGCATAATTTCAACCGAAATGTATGATAAAAATATAATTTTAATGATGGGATGTATGTATTAGACCACTAGTAACTCATATCCAGTATATTTGCATTGTAATAACATACTTTAAATCCAAGATGGCCGCCAAAATGGCCGCTGTAAATGTACAAATAGTCTACATGAGTGTATGATAATCCACAATGGAAATTGTAAGAGTGTATATTACATCACATTCACCAAATAGTATGTTCGAAACTGCTAAGCTATTGCTTTTAGCTATTAGCTGTTATAATTTTGACTCTGTATCACTTTCCAAAATGGCTTCCAGAGTGGTTAAGTTGATGTTAAATGACCTAAAACAATTGTTTTGTGTTGTAAATGACCATACTATGTAATACCAGTGCCTCCAAATCTAATAAGACAGCATTCAATGTATATGATAAAGCCTAGGGGCTGTAGATCTAGTTTGAGTATTTAAAAAAAAAAAATAAGATGGCTGCAAACGGTTAAAATAACTGAAAAACTGTATTAGTTTTATTCTTAGTGTTACATTAGATATGAACAAAAGATTATATCTATAGATTTTAATCCACCCAGTAAACGTATGTATTGAATGGTATAGACTCCATATTTTGATCAATTGGTGGCCATCTGTGGTAAGTATTTTGACCATTTGGAGGTAATTTTATTGACCATTAGGGTGTAATTTTAATGAAATGGTCATTATAATGCCCATCTTAATAACATCACATTGTCAAAATGGAGTCTATACCATTTAATTATACCTTGTCACATATACAATACGTTTACTGTATGGATTAAAAGCTGTAGATATAAAGTAAGATATAAATCTGATATAGTGAGTACTGTCCCATTAAATTTGGGGTATTGTATTACATAGTATAGTACAAAACCATTGTTTTAGGTCATTTAACATGAACTTATCCATTGGCAGCCATTTTGGAAAGTGAAACTGAATCACAATTGTCAGAGGTGGGCATTATTTCCAAAAGCAATAGCTTAATAGCAGTTTAGAATAATAATATTTGGTGAATTTGATGTAATACACTCTTACATTATCTATTTTGGATTATCATACACTCATGTAGACTATTTTTACATTTACAGCGGCCATTTTAGTGGCCATCTTGGTTTTTAAGTATGTTATTACAATGCAAATATACTGGATATGAGTTACTAGTGGTCTAATACAAACATCCCAATGTTAAAACTATACTTTCATCATACATTTTGGTTGATATTATACCATTTTATGGAATTTGGACAATTTGTTCAGTCATTTTGGGGGCCATTTTGGATTTCTATGTATGTTAACAAAGCAAAAATACTAGATATGGGTTACTAGTGGTCTAATATCCCATCATTAAAACTATATTTTCAACATACAATTAGGTTGATATCATCCCTTTTTTTGGAATTTGACAATTTTGCAGCCACTTTAGGGACCATTTTGGGGGCCATTTTGGATTTTGAACTATTTTAACAGAGCACAAATACTGGATATGAGTTACTTGTGGTCTAGTACATACATCCCATCATTAAAATTATATTTTTATCATACATTTCGGTTGATATTATGCTATTTTATGGAATTTTGACCACTTTTGACCATTAATTTGTTTTTGAAGTATGTTAACAAAGCAAAAATACTAGATTTGAGTTTCTAATGGTCTAACACATACATCCCATTGTTAAAACTATACTCTGATCATACATGTTGGTTTATATATGCCAATATATGGAATTGTACCAAATTTGGCGGCCATTTTGGCGGCCATCTTGGATTTAGGTGTGTTAACAAAGCAAAAGTTCTGGATATGAGTGTCTAGTGGTCTAATACATACATCCCACTATTAAAACTTTACTTTCACAATACAATTTGATCGCTATATGTCATTTTATGAGATTTGACCAGTTATGGCGGCCATTTTGGACGCCATCTTGCATAACCCCTTAGCATTATGAAAATATTTATGGTAACATCCTGATTATGTTTCATAATACGATGCTTTATATTGGCCAACATTGAGTTTAGGGGGAGGGACCACCGTTTCATAGGACATGCAGGAAGTGTCCCAACAGTTTTTAACATGATTGTAGGTGGCGTGCTATCATTTCCAAATAGTTGGGGGGGGGGCTAAGGGATTATTTGGTTCACATTCTTCTAAAAGCACCAAATTAGACCCATATGTTGCTCATACCATACTCTTTTGATTTTTGGTAGATGCCAAAATTGGAGCCTTCTGGGACGGCCATAGTTACCGCTAGGTGTATCGATCCTAGTCGATGGGCCACGTTTGCTTTTTGAAGTGCCCCAGTAGAAACACGCTCTATAACAGTTGCGACACGCGATTAAGCAATCATAGTTTGGGCTGTTAGGGCATCACAGGGGAGGTTTGGTTCACATTCTTTAAAAAGCCCCACATGTGACCCATATGTTGCTCATACCATACTCTTTTGATTTTTGATGGATGACAAAATTGAAGCCTTCTGGGACGACCATATTGGCCAATTCCAATATGGCCGCCATACTGGAGGATCAAAAATTCAAATGGCTTCAATTAAGCTGACAAGCATATCAAATTGTTTGTCTGAGCACAAGGATTCTAAAAATGTATAGTTTGCTCTACTTTCGATGTTTCAGGCTTGGTTGCACATCGCTTAATGTTATTTTAGAAGACGATTAATAATGACAATGAAACGATATTACATAGTGTAACAAACCTTATTGTTACAGTGTTACTCGTAACTTGTGTATTTATCTTGGTGCTATGGTTGTCTGATTATCTCTTAGGCCTAGCAGCGCTGGTTTGCCTGGGAGCAGATTCGGGAGAAGATTTGCTCCCAAAGCAAATCTTCTGGCAAATCTGCTCCCGTGGGCGGGCGCACTTTGAGAGCCAGCGTTGTGCATCTTGAGCGTCACGTACGCGTCGCGTGATAATCAACCAATCAAACGCTATTAGAAGCTAGCAAGTTTGTTATTGTTTTGGGGAATGAAGGAAGTCGGGGAGTGCTTGACAAACCATCAAGGAGGACAGACGTGCCAATAAGTCTGTCCGTCGAGACCAGGGTGCCGTGTAGGCCTAGGCCTACACGGTCGCCAAGTATACGGAATAGAACTCTGTAAATGATTATTTGTAAACGAAACCTAAAGATAATGATTCAAATAAAAGGCTATTATTATTATTGTGAATGTTACAACTAATAAGAGTCTTGTCTTGAATTAATTATTCTATTCCTTTGAATCAAACGTTGATCTGGTTTACTGGTACGAAGGAGCCAACGCTACCAAACCACTTTCCCTCGTACCAGATTGCAGATGAAAGCTTAAAGAACCGCTCGTTGAAAGGTCGGTTACATTGGTGGCAGCGGTATACGGTCGACTTCGCCAAAATCAGAACATTTTGTTGATTATTTGGGTCAAAATAGAGTCAACAGTGACTCGAGAGACGGACCAAAAAATAAAGACAAGACGGCCTGCTTGAATACGAAGTTTGGCAAGCTACAGCAACGTAATAAAAAGAATCCATGCTTCAAATGTTTACACTTTTTACAGTAACAGTGTTTACTTGTAAGGATTGTAAAACGAGACGAATTTGAGACGAATAGAATGTTTGGAACATTTTAGAGACGAATTTGAGACGAATAGAATGTTTCAAATGTTTGGAACATTTTAGAGACGAATTTGAGACGAATAGAATGTTTGGAACATTTTAGAGACGAATTTGAGACGAATAGAATGTTGGGGACATTTTAGAGACGAGTTTGAGACGAATAGAATGTTTGGGACATTTTATAAACACGGCACAAATCTCAGAGCAAAGTAGCTCCCAAATCTGAAATCTCGGAGCAAACTTTCTCCCAAAGTTGCTCCCAAGTCTGATTTCGCAAATCTTCGGAGCAAATCTGAAATCTCGGAGCAAACTTTCTCCTAAAGTTGCTCCCAAGCCTGATCTCGCAAATCTTCGGAGCAAATCTGAAATCTCGGAGCAAAGTTTCTCCCAAATTTGCTTCCAAGTCTGATCTCGCAAATCTTCGGAGCAAATCTGAAATCTCGGAGCAAAATTTCTCCCAAATTTGCTCTCAGCTTGAAATCTCGCAAATCTTCGGAGCAAATCTGAAATATCGGAGCAACATTTCTCCCAAATTTGCTCCCAGTCTGAAATCTCGCAAATCTTCGGAGCAAAGTTGCAACCTATTTTGCTCCCTATCTGAAATCTCGAAGCAAAGTTTCTCCCACCCGGGGATCAAGAGTTTGATAAGACAGCTGTACAGCACAACGAAGGCCTAGCGAAGGCCACATAAACTGCAATGCTCAGTGCTTTTCTAGCACGGTAAATTAAAAGCTTTAATTTAAATAAAATTTTAAACAAAAGCTTAAATTAATAAAAAGGGACATGTTGACGTTTAAACAATTCTGCGGCCTTATATGATAATAAATACCTGTACAGAAGCATTCCACAAACCACACAGACTCCGGTAATTAAGAACTGATATCCAAATCATTAGTATAAATCCAGAAAACAGCAATATATTATAACGCCGACCAGCTGTTTACAAAGCCTATTCTGATTCAGTACGCCATTGTTGCATAGCAACGCGTACGATAGTTCATGGTTCAATTCAATCAATCTCAAAGGGCAGTCGACGCGGAAACGGTCAACTTGGCTTGATTGAAAATAGAAAAATGTGAGAGTGGTTTAATACTGCAGATATATTTATAATTATATTGTATGTATACCAGAGAAGAAAAGAATAGATCTTTTACACCATGGCATATGAATTGTGGACGACGGCATAGCAATGAAGCTGATAGACGAAATGTCTGCGATGAACACATTTGGAGTTGAAAGAGAACATGCGATGACGAGAATTTCGAATATGAGTTTGGAAGGGAGACTGACAATGAATGAATAAATGAATAATGGTTTTGTGAATGGGAACATGCACAAAAGACTAAATCAATTCAAGGTTATAAAAGACAGGAGCTGGGTTGGTATGTGGTCGGACAGAGAACACATATGCGACGGATGTCCCCGACGGAAGAGCCTCCACTCTATAAATTACATAAGTCGAAGACGATGGCATCGGAAGGGAGAAGGAATTTCTTTTTTTACAATGAATAATGATGTATAATGGTTGAGGAGTAGCTGGTCAGTACTAGGGTCTGGGACCCGAAGAGGACTGCCTGATGATGACTTGCAAGGTGCAGAATAGGAATAAGGCACGAAAACAGGAATTATAATTTGAAATTGATGGGTGTTGGACCCATGTTATCTACTATAGACGTATAGGTGATGACACAATGATAATGAATTACCTATTTTGCACAAGTATGCAGCGCAAATGGTGAAAACTCGCCATTTCCACTAATGTTATGCATGTGAAAATCCTATTTTTAGGTATACTTTTTGTACAAGTATTGGAATGTGTACAAAACGTCGTGACGGGCGGAAGGAGAGGCTCCAGCGAAACGAAAGACGAGAAAGTCCTATTATAGGCATGACGCATGATAGGTATACTTTGTGTACAAGTATGAGGATGTGTACAGCGTAATGGACGGAAAGGGCTCCAAGAAGTCCTAGGTATACTTTTTGTACAAGTATAAGAATGTGTGCAACGCAACGGGAGGACGAACTCCAGCGAAATACGGTATATGATGGAAAATCCTAGGCAATACTTCGACACAAGTATGAAGAATGTGTGTTATGGAACGGAAATTTCGAGAGAAAAATCCTACTGACATTTCAAATGTGATTTGTAGAAGTAGGTCAGCTTAAGATGAACACTGGTGCTTGTATGTGCACGTGCACAGTGCACTTCTATCAATGTACTGGTATTTTGAAAGCTGATGTTATTGCTCATAAGGTACAGCCATGGGGTGCGAATAACCAGAGTAGTTGTATGTCCATCAGGAGTATATAGGCCTACAATGATTGCGACAGGTGGGCCTGCTTACATCAAGAAATAAGGGACGCAAAATGACAAGAGCTGAATAGGCTAGATGCATGATGCATATGACATGATGCATCGGCAACAATGTTCCAGGTTCAGGAATTATTATAAGCTATATAAAGAGATTGTGGCTCGACAGAGGTTCAGAGGTCTGATCCACCATTGCATGGGTAGGCCTAGGCCCAATGCATGACACGATTAACATGATTAAGGTTCTCACAACTTTATTCGTGCAGTGATCGGTGAACAGTAGTGAGAGGGACATTGAAATTAGTGAATGTTATAATGACGTTGACAATATCGAAGAAACGTGTATTCACCACAACATCCGACATGCAGGTGGGGGCCTGGGCTGACAATATTATTGGATCGAATGAACGACGTAGTGAGCATGGTGAGAGATTGAAAGACATTTTGGCGTATGGTTTTGCAGAAACTTTAGATGATCTGAGTGGGGTGTATTATGCACGAACACCACCGTACCGTCATTCCAATTTCTGGACTTTGTTTGAAATGATCGACAGGAGACGTAGACGCCTGAGATGGACGTCATGAGACGCCTGAAAGGGTCAGCAGGAGACGCCTGAGATTGTTGACAGGAGACGCCTGAGATGGTTGACAGGAGACGCCCTGAGATGGTTGACAAGAGACGCCTGAGATGGTTGACAATTGAAATGAGACGCCTGAGATGGTTGAAATGAGACGCCAGAAGTGATTGACAGGAGACGTAGACGCTTATGGACGACAAGAGACGCCTGAAAGGGTCAGCAGGAGACGCCTGAGATTGTTGACAGGAGACGCCTGAGATGGTTGAAATGAGACGCATGAGATGGTTGAAATGAGACGCCTGAAGTGATTGACAGGGAGACGCTTATGGACGACTGGAGACGCCTGAAAGGGTCAGCATGAGACGCTTAGGATGGTCGACAGGAGACGCCTGAGATGGTTGACATAAATGCGACGCCTTGAGATGGTTGGCAGTAAGGACCCAAATAGAAGCTTGTAGCGACTTTGATGGTGAAAAAAGAAGAAGAAGAAGACCTACATCTAATCTATAAGAGGTGACTTCGGAGTCAGCCTCCGCGTACTCTTTCAATATATTTAGTTAATATAGGCCTATGACATATTGCGTTTTGATAAAACAGTTAGGGGTATGTTGCATTAACATGATAAAGATGTTAAATAATAACGTTTTATGATAATAGGTTGATTTTAATAAATAGACTCTCGGAAAATATGTGTATGAATATTGTCTAACATAGCCTTGTGAGGGCACTGCGGCACTAGGAGGGGGTGATGTAAAGTTAATTAGTATTATATTTATAAAACTAGTGCAATTATACTGAAAAGATAGCTATTGTCATTCTCATGTAGAGCGTGAAGCAAAGATTGACAGATGCTAAATCGCGTAGTATTTTTATTTAATAATCTTAAATGTATTTCTCACCAGGGATTTAATAATCCAAGATTTACACGGTAGAGAGTGAAAATAGTGTGTGTAATGAAAGTCTTTTGTTATATATTAATATGAGATGCTCACGTGATGGTAACAACACATGTTTTGCGGATGGCGTATGGTGCGCATGATGTGAAACGTGATGCGATTGCGCGAACGATTGGTTACGTACTTTATTTAGCGTGATGAAATTACTCCGATTTTGTGATAATAAAATGGATTTGTTTTATGTCAATTTTACGATTGTTGAAAAAGCTGCATAGGTGTTACACAGTCGTTAGTATAAATTAGTTAATTGATTGGACCATGTATAAAATGAAGTTCCATATTATATTGTAATGTTGAATTATATGTAGTGTATCACGGAATTGTAAGGACTATCTATCCAGGTTATTAAAATTGTAAAGTTTTGCCAAATAAACTTAACGAATTGTATTTTCGTAATTGTATAGGATAAGCAGGCGTCCGTCTTACCTTGACTGGTTGGACATGGATACTTCTTGCTTTAATTAGTTGGGTGGCTCCACGCCTATCGTTACCTTTTATTGTGATTTCTATATATTATGGCAAATATTGATTGATAATTATAGGCCTATACCAAAATAAAATTATATGTAAGATTTAATTGATGTATTGACGCTTTGATGAATTGCAGCAACACTTTTGAAATGATTTGTTGTGAAGTAATGTTTAATACCCAAATAGTGTATGCGATGTTTTCTTGTGAACTGATTTATTAATCATAAAATGCTCTCAATCGATCAATTATTGTTTTAACTATGTAAATTGTATAATGTGTCAATGAATGACATGTACTTACGTGACGTCATAGCGGAATATGTTGGAATGAATATTGTATGCAAATAGATGTAACCTTATTAATAGTACTTGGAATGTTACTAAAGTGAACACAGGAGTGTTCATGACTGAGAGGGGGATAATGTAACAAACCTTATTGTTACAGTGTTACTCGTAACTTGTGTATTTATCTTGGTGCTATGGTTGTCTGATTATCTCTTAGGCCTAGCAGCGCTGGTTTGCCTGGGAGCAGATTCGGGAGAAGATTTGCTCCCAGAGCAAATCTTCTGGCAAATCTGCTCCCGTGGGCGGGCGCACTTTGAGAGCCAGCGTTGTGCATCTTGAGCGTCACGTACGCGTCGCGTGATAATCAACCAATCAAACGCTATTAGAAGCTAGCAAGTTTGTTATTGTTTTGGGGAATGAAGGAAGTCGGGGAGTGCTTGACAAACCATCAAGGAGGATAGACGTGCCAATAAGTCGGTCCGCCGAGACCAGGGTGCCGTGTAGGCCTAGGCCTACACGGTCGCCAAGTACGGAATAGAACTCTGTAAACGATTATTTGTAAACGAAACCTAAAGATAATGATTCAAATAAAAGATGATTATCAATGATTGTAAATGTTACAACTGAGAGTCGTGTCGTGACTTAATTATTCTAGTCCTTTGAATTGAACGTTGATCTGGTTACTGGTACGAAGGAGCCAACGCTACCAAACCACTTTCCCTCGTACCAGATTGCAGATAGAGAAAGTGAAAGAAACGCTCGTTGAAAGGTCGGTTACAATAGCTAACTTGCAACTGATTGTGTCAAAACAAAAATACACACCCGTGTAAAATAGGAACAAATTCCGTGTGACGACATTCTGTCAAACACAATTTGGGTTTTAAAGGGCCATGAACACCTTCCATGCGGCTGTTGCTTTTATTGTATATAAAACGAAATTTTCAGAAACCTTCCAGCTTGCAAGGTCTATCCAAAGGATTAATGAAAAAATACTAGGTATGTATACTTATTTCAATTTGTGAAATATTCTGTGACATTTTGGAATGTCGTCTGCAGACGCCTGCCGCGTGAAAAGTGTAAACTGATATGAAAAGAAAGGAGAAGGCCAAATATTAATAGAACAAATATTTAAATAAAAATCTTACATTAACACATTTTGTGTTATAAGGTTCCCGACATTAAAATCTGAAACACCTTGGTAATAATGCAGTTAAGATACTCTTGAGGTAGGCAAATGAATGAAAATGTGCGGAATAAAAAATATACGTCATTTTCCAATACAAAAACGCTTTTTGTAACATAAAAGGTATTCAGCAGGATTCGAACCGACGCGGGGAGCATCCAATAGATGTATAGTCTATAGCCTAAACCGCTCGGCCATACTACTCATTGAAGCGAGCGTCGTGTTCAATGAATAATGAACTAGTGGTGATCTATCAAGTTATTCGACCAAAAATTAGTCATTTTGGGACATTTGGGGAAGGTATATTTTATTTGAAATATACATAACGCACGCAATGAAAGCTAACAATCAAATGTATATTATCTACACCTGTCAGAACTGTTGGAACATTTGCCCCATATACAGTAAGATGGACTAGAGGTAGACAACTGTTAGATGGTTAGATCAATCTTTCTGGGTTCTATAATTTCGATCATAATTCTTTGACGTCAACGCAGCTACAATACAATTTTCGATCTCCGAATGATCGAAGATCTAATGCAACAGAATTAACTAGGAGAATCTACGGGATATTCACAACAGTAAAAGCTAATCTCTCTCATTAGTGATTGCGCTAACGACTGACTGAACTGACTATACGAGGGTCGTTCAATAAATAATGAAAGTGATCATGGTATGGGATGCATGAGTGATTCTATTGAGGGATAATGGTATAAATACAAAGTATGAACCTTTGTCTATCAAACAATACACTTTTGGATTGTTAGATACCTTTGGTTATGTAACGTCATTAACATAAACATGATAAACACAATAGGTTTCAGACACTGACTGAAATCTGTCAATTATTTGGCTGGATATGTAATATGTTGAATATGGGTTGATTGATACATTTGCGTCTATCTCGGCGATGCAAGCATAAAAACAGATAACACTTGGCACATAGTTAGAACACACACTTATCACTGTTTGACACTCTTTTGTAGATCTGAATTCCTTAATACAAACAAGAAGGGACCATCTCAAATACGCTTTTATTTAGCAAAATCCGCAATAATATACCTTAGAAAACAACAAAGGATAAATAATAATGGAGGGATTATAATTTAGTAAATTGTTGTGGGATATAAAGCAATAATAGTGGGGATTTCAAGAGGAGCTGTTCATAAAATGTCCTCAAACATTGAAATAATGTGACGATTACTTTAACAATACATATATAGTTGCTCTAAAGAAACAGTAATAAGAGAGGTTGTGGCAGCCATCTTTGATTGATACATGCATGCATATCTTCATTTTGACTATCACAATATTTATACACATTGATTTAAGCATTTTTCATTATTTCTTATTAGAATTTGAAGGCACAGTAAGCTTTTATCTGGTAAATTTCATGATTTTAGCCATTTATGGCCCTGTTCAAAATGATCTGCCGTCTGCGCATGCGCATATTTTCTGCAGGTTTCAGGCGAATAAGTTCAGATAATTAATAAGCTATAATATGGAATCTCCCCAACTGGTTAATTGCTTGGATTTTTCCTAAATTGTTTGATTTTCCGCAATATTAGTGATTCACTGACTGGGCATTTTTCAAATAAATTGGCTATTTCAAATACTGATATTTGTATACTTTTTATTCAATTGCCTCTCCTTTTTCCTCTTATACTACATATATCAAATTAAACAGGGATTAAAGTTATTGTCTTTTTTTATCATACTTACGCGAAACAAATTGGGATCTACCTTATTCTGGTGTCATGTTATGCAATCTTTTTACCACATGTTTCATACAAACAATTCAAATTTACCGCCAAATAACTGATTTAGCAGTGTCCCAAGTGTACTAACTTTGAGACCATGCTATGACGTTATAGTTCACACTTAGAAATCAAAAACTGTTTTGTTTGAAAGACAAAGGTTCATACTTTGTATTGATCACACTATCCTTCAATAGAATCACTCATGCATCCCATACCATGATCACTTTCATTATTTATTGAACGACCCTCGTACTACGAACAATAGGCCTACTTACGTCATTTTCAGCGCTTCCGAAATTAATTTGTCAGATTTTTTTTTAATAGCCGGCTATAATCGCGAGAGGGCGCCGTCTCTATCAGAGTTTCAATGGTGACTTGATATCGAATATCTACGGTATTTCATGATAGAGACCCGGCCCATGTAACACAAATGTAGCCCAGGTTAAAAAACATGACCATAACAGACAATGTAATAGTTTATAATTAGCAAAAAGACTCATCCTTCAGGTGTAATCATGGTAATGGGTCTCATGCATAAAGATTCATCCATATATCTCCTTGGTTGACTAAACAAGGCATTTTTTTAGCATTCAGGGGGGGGGGGGGGTATTAAACTAAATAGATCATTTGAAACAACCGTTTAGGCCCTTAAAACTCAATGATGAGTTTCCCGTCACCCGCCCTCGTTACGTTTTAGAAATGGCCAAAACTTTGAAATCTCGAAAATTGTGATCCCGGTCAAAAACCCTAAACCGGGGTTAGGGCTATGGTACCGCGTTCTATGAATCCTAACCCCCTTGAATGCTAAAGAATGCCTATCCTAAGTCCCTCTCCAAGCGCATGCGCCGCCGGTTTTCGATGACGTAGTCAACCGTGCCCATATAGCGAGTAGCTGAGGGCCGTGGCTTAGTACTTGGGGATTGAGAACGGAGGGTCCCCGGATCGAATCCCGGCAGGTTCCCGTAGATTAAGTTGGTGTTTTTTCCTCGAAAATCGTGATCCCGGTCAAAAACCCTAAACCGGGGTTAGGGTTAACTGGTTAATAATGCAATAATACACATATGGCAAGACTCATCCATACTACAGCGCAACATAGCATAAATTACCAAATATTGAATTTGAGTTATGTTACAAAAGGGATCAACTCCATATAAGTGAAATAGGAGAAATATTTATAAATATAATAATATAATATAAATCACTGTATTTCCTATGTCATTCTTTTTTTTCTTCGGAAACTAGTGGAGTTGATCCCTTTTGGAACATAAATGTTTCGACCAATTTTCAAAAACCACTTTACTAAACAATCGTTATTTTCAATTAAGGTACACCTGAAAGACATCAAATCACATTGAAAACAGAAAACCACATTCAAATACCTCTTCAACATTTTAAATTATGACATTTTGGGTTTTGGACAATTTTGCATATTATTTAAAATAACAACACTTCTGTTTGTATGCAATTTTAAAACAATTATCCCATACATTTTACGTTTTCTTCCTTGCATTTCATGAAGGACATTCCTAGCAATGTTTTTCCATGATAAAAGAACCATATTTCTACCATTTTGTCTTACATAATAGTGAATTATATTCAAATTTCCGGAAACTTCCGGAAATTACTGGACATTTTTACCGAGGGCCACAACTTTTGACCCGAACATGCTAAAGATGTAGAACAAAGTTTAAAAGATGTATTTCGTAACTCTCTTTCATGTTCTGCACCTAACTCAATTTCGACAAAAAGTGGAGTTGATCCCTTTTGGAATAGAGCTCTCCAAATATAGTACCTCCTGAGTGTTGTACAACCATGAAAATTTCAATCCTAAGTATGTGTATCATATATAATCAAAACAGGGTTTTTTAAAGTACTCTTTTGTGTCCTTATATGATTATCAGCACTGTTACATTTCTTATTAATCCTAATTTCGGACGTTACAGATACATGCAACTTGCAACTTTTAATTGAATAGCACATCTGTTTGCTGATAAGATAACACTTTATTTCTTAGTATGCTAGTAGTAAACACTCTAATGTTTAATACAATGAAGCAAATTTTGTTTTAGCTTTCTTAGTTAATTAGCAACAAAAATTAGAAACGAGCGTTACGGACGTTACCTTGAAAGGAAGTGCCTTTTTGACTATGGTACATATCCTTAAATCTCTGTTCAGTTCCCTGTTTTATTTTTTTCTGTCAACTATATTGAGCAAGCCCTGACTCCATTCTATGTTAACATGAAAAGCAAGTTTGAAATTAATACTCCCGTATCGTCCAACGCTGTTGATTTAGTGTTACGGACGTTACATTTTGAAGCGTTACGGACGTTACGAAATTAAAATCAATAATAAAACAAGATTTATAATATCAAAATGGGACATTTTGTCCCTAATTTGTCATAAAATCCATGTGTATAAACTGTGAATATCATCTAGGTAAATGTTGAGAGATCTTTCAAATTTGTGCTTTTTACTGGAAACATTGGCGATTACGGCGACATTTCCAAGCTCGTCAGAGAGGTAGTCAACTCCATGGGCATATTTTGGAAAATCGAGCAGGTCAACCTACCTATTTTGTTCACTTTTTGGTGGGGAAATTTTGATAATCTTTTTTTTTTAAATTACTCTATAGGGTCCAATTTCGTAATTTAGTGGTCTAAAACAGAGTTTTATATCGGTGTTTTTGTACATATCCCTATGGAGCTCTATTTAGTGGTGTGACCCCTTCATGATTTAAAAATGTGATTTGTTGCATGCTTTTCACCTCATTTCTGCTTTGCACCAATGCTCACAAAAATACTAAGTCGTTGAGATTGATTTAAATGTTTGTACTATTTAAAAACGATTGTGATAACATTAAAATTAAAATAAAAAATAGTAGAAAGAGAGAAAAAAGAGGGAAAACCCACATTAAAGACAAAGATAGATTCACTATTTATTCATGTTAAAAACAAAGTTAAGAATTTGATATACACCGTAAATATTTATAAACTTTCCAAAAGAAGAAGTCTTGAAGTGAGATTCGAACCAGGTATTGTCATCTGGAACCTGTGATCACAATTGTCCTAGCCCAAACGTCGGCTTTACCAATTGATCTAAACGGGACTGCTATGTCAGATACTGTTTTATAACTTCATGTATGATTGATGGGTCGGTATAAATGGACGGCCCTCTATCTTATTGGAAATAAATTGATTTAATAATAGCCATTCAATTATAATCCTGTGAGACCAGGATTATAGTGGTTTGCATAGTTACTCATTTTGTTGCTTAACTTGATCTACCAACCTAATATGCATCATCATAATTCTCCCTTAAATCATGATGAAGGAAACGTTTAAGATTACTGTGTGAAACATTTAAAATAAGCCAATGAATACATTTTGGTGTAGTTAATTTGTAGTATAAATGTGTTTTAGCTTATAAAAAGGTTAGACTATTAAGATCATTACTTTTTACAATCAAATTAATTATGCGCTTGTTTTTTAAAAAATACAAATAAAACTTGTATAATTGAGTAATAATTGTACATTCAAGTTTACATTATTTCTATATCACTAGGATTTCAAAAGAAATTGCAAAGGGTGTATTTGAGAATCGAACCACCAACCCCGTGATACTGAAGTTGACGCTTTACCAATTGAGCAATTCGTCTGTCCATGAAATTATATAGATAGTAATACAACATTATAGTATTGAATATCGAATACACTTAACACATTCGTGCTAATTTCTGTAGATCAAAAGAGGGCGCTCATACCTTTTTATCTATTTTCAGCTTATTAACTATTAGTCAATGGGGGCTTATAGATGAAGTTTAACGGTATTTAATCTTAGACTTAGTGCAGGCCTTTATCATGGTACCTGTTTGTACAGGCTTGCATGTCAGCACCAGGGCCGTAAGACACTTTTTTCAAAGGGGGGGGGGGGGGCGTTTTCCCAAAAAAAACACCGGACAATTTTTGTGAGTCAAATTTGCGCGCGTAGTGCGAGAAAATGTTCGAATTTGCACCTATTTTTTGCACGATCGAGGTACATTTTGGCTCTAAACAAGCTTGTAGCAAAGAATATTGCATTTTGGGAAGACAAATGCGCGCGTAGCGCGCGAAATTTTTTCATCTGTGTACACATTTTCTGGGGAAGATTTTTAAAGGGGGGGCGATCGCCACCATCGCCCCCCCCCCCCCCTTCTTACGGGCCTGAGCACACGGTCACCTAAACTAACATACACCATTATGCTTAAAAACCTTCACTGCACACTGATGAATGGCATTTCAAATTGCTTGTAGCGCGAATTTCAAAGCATTGGTCCCTTAGCGTGGGCATTTCCTTGAATATTCCTTCCATTGTTTGCGTGCATGGCTGGACAACTATTAATAGCATTTTGCCCAGTATGTGCATAGTTATTGTAAGAAAATGGTGCAACATTATACACCTATCAGTTGTGAGACGCACTATACGACCCCCGGGAGAGGTGCATCATGGGTACGTCGTTTATCACCACATTCTTGACTGAGGGTACGTCAGTGCCAGTCTTTGGTTCGTCACGAAATTGACGAAGGGTGCGTCAATGTCCGTCACTTTACATTTTTTTACGAACTTTATAATTTAAATATATGCCATACATAACACCAACCAGGCTTTACTTTACAGCAAAAATCCCTTTTCCGATATACAGCATGTTCTAAAATGCCTGAAATCACTCCATCGCCGTGCAAGTGTGCAAGAGTTTGCCAAACGGAAAAACAAGGAACCGACAGTAGACCGAGAACCTTTCATTTTCAGAGTACTGTCACATATAATATAGGGGATCAGCATTGCGCTATACCACGCAAGCGCAGAACAGTCAACCACAGCAGAGGTAGGAGGACTAGGATCATGTACGAAATTGAAATAATCGCCAACGGGGGTGCGTCATATGGTCCGTCAGAATCAACCAATGGTGCGTCACCAAATTGACTGAGGGTGCGTATATTGTATGACAAAGGTCCGTCACGTTTTTGACACAGGGTGCGTCATGGTACATGAGAAGTTGACGCACCAATCCCGAGGGTCGTATAGTGCGTCTTACAACTGATAGGTGTATTAATGTATCTAAAGTTTTGATTAATATTACAGAAAAAGAAAAATGAAATTGAGAAAATGTGGCTTGACCATTTTATTAAGCATAATTGAAGGATTAATTTGAAACCTTACACAACCTAATTGGGCATACAAAAAGTGGTTCATTTAAACGCCTAATTAATGAATTAATTACGCGCGTAAATTAATAACACAGCAAACATGCTAACGAATGGCTTGACAGATTTGTGTGGCTAACCATAAACATCTTTCTCTGTGATTTTAGTATTTATCGCATGTTTAATTCATGAGAAAAATACAAACAACACCATTTGTGGTTTTTAAAATACACCAAATGTTTGGAGGAAAATATTTTAAACACTAAATGAATATTTAATTCTCTGCTCAGACCATTGTTTTAAACACATCTTTACCTTTAATTTGATACCTTGCAAGTCTGGTTTGGATACACACTACTTCTTAATAATTTTAACAAATCTGGTCATAACTAAGCTTTAAACCTTTTTTTTAAAGTAAAGATAAATGGGAACTTTTTCTCAGACAGTATTGTTGACAACGATGAAAACTTCATTTCCTGTAAAATTGGTGTTAATAGCATGTATAGTTATTGCTGGAATTTACAAAAAGCAAAATGTTAATGTATTTCTTTATAATACGGTATGCTAATTATATGCAAATAAGGTCAAACTTTTTTTCTTCTATGGTATTAAATCACCAAGCTGTATTCTATAATATAATATTGTCTCCTTGTCTAATGGGGCCCTCACATGTATCCGTGTGAGCTGGGCGGCCCCTTACCGTCTTATAGAAAAACAACAGAGTCCAACACGGTGCACAATCAGCAAAACATGTCAACGGCCGCATTGATTTATTTTTTGTCACCGGGTTCATACTGTTCTATACCGGGTCCTTATCGGCCTGGAACCAGGCTCATACCACCTCCTCACCAGGTCCTCACCGGCCGAAACGCTTGGGTACCGACCGAACCGCCTTGATAACGTCATCAAACTGCCCTGTATAAGCTGAGCGCTCAAGCTCGCCGCTTCGCTCACATTCCGGGAATGTCTGTAAAATACATTTGTACTCACATGTATCCGTGTGAGCTGGCCGGCCCATTACCGTGTGACAAATTGATGCAGACGGTGGCACACGGTGATGTCACACGGTGGGCAGTTTCCCGTCCGTTGAACACGTTGCCGGGGACATTGCCGGCCATCCGCGCCCGGCAGGACTTTTGAGCATGCTCAAAACTCCTGCCGGGTGAGTAAAAGCGGCGGCAAACGGTGAGAGCCCGGTTTGAGGACGGTATAAAGACGGCGCACCCGTTTCACGCCCGTTCGCAGGGCGGTAATGGCAGCCGGCCACCTTACCGTCTAATAGAAAAACAACAGAGTCCAAACAATCAGTAAAAAATGTCAACGGGCGCATTAATCTTTTGTTGTGGCCACCGGGCCCATAACGTTATATACAGGGTCTATACCGGGTCGTCACCGGTCGGGTACTGGGCTCACCGTCCTCATACATTTCTAGCTTACCGTTCTTACCCGGTGCATAACACCTCCTCACCGGGTCCTCGGTCCATACCGTTCTACACCGGGTCTGTCCCGGGTTCTCACCGGCCTTGTCCCGGGATCACCGGCCTCATACAGTTCTAGCTTACCGTTCTCACCGTGTACTCATCGTGTGCATACCACCTCCATACCGGTTCCTAACCGGTCGAAACGCCTGGGTACCGGCCGAAACGTCTGATTACATCATCAAATCGCCCTTTTCAAGCTGAGCGCTCAAGCTCGCCGCTTCATTTGTGATCCGGAATTCGTACGAACCACATTATAATACTCTCTAAATGTAAAAGAGCTAAACCTCACTCTTTCGAGAGCTTTAGGAGGGACGGCTCTTCTAAGAAGTGAAGTTCACTCTTTTCAGAGTGATTTGTCACTCTTTTCAGAGTGATTTGTCACTCTTTTCAGAGTGATTTGTCACTCTTTTAAGAGTGATTTCCACTCTTTTCAGAGTGATTTTAACTCTTTTTAGAGTGAAAATCACTCTTTTAAGAGTGAACTTCACTCCAAAAAAAGATCTGTTAGAGCTCTCGAAAGAGTGAGTTTTAGCTCTTTTACATTTAGAGAGTTGCAACATGCCTGCTGAGAGTCCGTTCCGCGAACGGTTACTAGGCTGCATGCGGCCATTCGCAGTCCGTCGCTAAGATGGTCGACGTCCACCACCGTCAATCACCGCCCTGCGAATGGGCGCGAAACGGGTGCGAAACGGATGCGAACGGGTGCGCCGTCCTTATACCGTCTTCATACCGGGCTCTCATCGTTCGCCGCCGCTTTTACTCCCTCGCCAGGAGTTTTGAGCATGTTCAAAACTCCGGTGGCCGGCAAAGTCCCCTGAACGTGTTCAGCGGACGGGAAACGGCCCGCCGTGTGTGCCGCCGTCCGCACCCATTTTTCACACGGTAAGGGGCCGCTCAGCTTACACGGATACATGTGAGGGCCCCATTACATACATGTATGTTACCTTTTGAATTAGAGCGTAATTTCAATAACATGCACTTTTGGTAATTTATGCTCTGTTGCACTGTACCTTTTCTGCTGAATTAACCAGTTGGAAGGTAGGTATTTTGGACTGTTATAACAATTACTAAAGCCCTGTACAGCTAAAAGTGGCTGTCATTGGTAATTGCATATCCTAACAAATTATAGTTCCTCTATGTAGGCCTACCTAGTTCTGTTGAATAAAAGGATAGTCGTCATATAATTTTTGTATATTGTAACCTGCAATAGTTCAATGTAAAAAGATACATCCATGTACCACTTCGGCAGAATAATTCAGTTCGAGATAGGCAATGATAGGGGTCCTTTGGGGCTACTGTCTGCCCCATACAGGTAAAAGTTGCTGTCACTAGAATTTTTGTGTATCCTAACGTAAACTTCTAATGCAAACAGATTCATCCATGAACATCCTCGGCTGATCAAATCAATTGGGGTACGTGGAGCCCTTTGAGGGCTACTGTGTGAGGTCTCATACATGCAGAAGTTGCTGTCATTGGTATTTTTATATTCTAACATCCAATGCAAAAAGATTCATCCGTGTATCTCTTTGGCTGAATGAATCAGTTGGGACACATGGTGCTACTGTCTGGGCCCTGTACAGGCAAAAGTGGCTGTCATTGGTATTTTTGTATATCCAAACATGTAATAGTTCCAATGCAAAAAGATTCATCTAAGTATCTCTTTGGCTGAATGAATCACCTGGGACACGTAGGGCCCGTTGGGGCTACTGTACTGTCTGGGCCCTGTACAGGCAAAAGTGGCTGTCATTGGTATTTTTGTATATCCAAACATGTAATAGTTCCAATGCAAAAAGATTCATCTAAGTATCTCTTTGGCTGAATGAATCACCTGGGACACGTAGGGCCCGTTGGGGCTACTGTACTGTCTGGGCCCTGTACAGGCAAAAGTGGCTGACATTGGTATTTTTGTATATCCAAACATGTAATAGTTCCAATGCAAAAAGATTCATCTAAGTAATTCTTTGGCTGAATGAATCACCTGGGACACGTAGGGCCCGTTGGGGCTACTGTACTGTCTGGGCCCTGTACAGGCAAAAGTGGCTGTCATTGGTATTTTTGTATATCCAAACATGTAATAGTTCCAATGCAAAAGATTCATCTAAGTATCTCTTTGGCTGAATGAATCACCTGGGACACGTAGGGCCCGTTGGGGCTACTGTACTATCTGGGCCCTGTACAGGCAAAAGTGGCTGTCATTGGTATTTTTGTATATCCAAACATGTAATAGTTCCAATGCAAAAGATTCATCTAAGTATCTCTTTGGCTGAATGAATCACCTGGGACACGTAGGGCCCGTTGGGGCTACTGTACTATCTGGGCCCTGTACAGGCAAAAGTGGCTGTCATTGGTATTTTTGTATATCCAAACATGTAATAGTTCCAATGCAAAAAGACCCATCTATGTATCTCTTTGGCTGAATGAATCACCTGGGACACGTAGGGCCCGTTGGGGCTACTGTACTATCTGGGCCCTGTACAGGCAAAAGTGGCTGACATTGGTATTTTTGTATATCCAAACATGTAATAGTTCCAATGCAAAAAGATTCATCTAAGTATCTCTTTGGCTGAATGAATCACCTGGGACACGTAGGGCCCGTTGGGGCTACTGTACTGTCTGGGCCCTGTACAGGCAAAAGTGGCTGTCATTGGTATTTGTGTATATCCAAACATGTAATAGTTCCAATGCAAAAAGATTCATCTAAGTATCTCTTTGGCTGAATGAATCACCTGGGACACGTAGGGCCCGTTGGGGCTACTGTACTGTCTGGGCCCTGTGCAGGCAAAAGTGGCTGTCATTGGTATTTTTGTATATCCAAACATGTAATAGTTCCAATGCAAAAAGATTCATCTAAGTATCTCTTTGGCTGAATGAATCACCTGGGACACGTAGAGCCCGTTGGGGCTACTGTACTGTCTGGGCCCTGTACAGGCAAAAGTGGCTGTCATTGGTATTTTTGTATATCCAAACATGTAATAGTTCCAATGCAAAAAGATTCATCTAAGTATCTCTTTGGCTTAATGAATCACTTGGGACACTTGGGGCCTTTAGGACTAATATATATCTGGCCCCCGTGCAGGCAAAAGTTGCTGTCATTGATATTTTTGTATATCCTAATATATAGTAAATCCAATGCAAAATGATTCATTGATGTCCCTTTTGGTTGAATAAATCAGCTGGGGCATGTGGGGCCATTTGGGCTACTGTCTGGGCCCTGTACAGCTAAAAGTTGCTGCCATTGGTATTTTTGTATATCCTAACATGTAATAGTTCCAATGCAAAAAGATTCATCTAAGTATCTCTTTGGCTTAATGAATCACTTGGGACACATGGGGCCCTTTGGGGCGACTGATTAGGGTCCCGTACAGGTAAAAGTTTCTGTCATTGGTATTTTTGTATATTCTCACATGTAACAGTTCTACTGCAAAAGATTCCTCCATGTACCTCTTTGGTTGAATAAATCAGTTGGGGCATGTGTGGCCATTTGGGGCTACTGTCTGGGGCCCCGTACAGGCAAAAGTTTCTGTCAGTAGTATTTTTGTATACCCTAATGTGTAATAGTTCCAATGCAAAGGTTTCATCCATGTGCCTCTTCGGCTGATTAAATTTGCAATAAGTATGCCATTATTTCGTTTTCATCAATAAATAGAGCTACATAATATTAATAAAACAATAACGAAATAAAGATAAGTAAGACACAGCCAGGATGAATTTTTTTCGTCTTATATAATTATATGAAATAACATAAAAATAGACGAATTAAAAACAATACATGTAATAAATGATAATTGAAATGATCGAGGATGCCAATTATTTCGATTTTACGAATATTAATCAATCAATAGCAACGGAATATCAATAAAATATTAACGAAATACCATCCCACCCATTAACGAAATAACATGCCAACAAGACTAAATAAAGACAATACACGCAAGAAATATTAATTGCAATTAGTAATCCATTTACTTTTTAATTAAAGCAACATAGTCAATAAAAAATAAATTAAAAAAAATAATGATGAAAAAAAAACAATCATAAGAATGGTATATGATTAAACATCAAAACGAGACAATAAGCAGGCTTTCATGGCAAAATGGACTTTTAAAATATATTTTAAGAGGAGCTAGAAAAAACCAAATGAATCAAATGGGGGGGGGGGGCTGAATTAACATTTAGTTAGCACACTCTCTACAGTTTATTTGGCTGAGGACTCCCTGTTTTATGTAATAACGAAATTCGGCTAAAAAGGTCCGTACTTGAATTGCTTTCAAATACGGACTATTATTGTAAATGGTGGGAGGGTACCAAGGGTACCTGCTTTCGGACCGTCCAAATCTATAATGCTGTCTCCGACCAGGAAAGGTCTCACTTTTCATTCTCCGACATAACTAAAAGTGTAAATGCTAACTAAGCAGTGGTTGATTTAAAAGAAAAAATCCAAATGAATGGCACGTCACCCGACAATATCTCTGTCGTGGCCAAACTTATTATGTGTTGTTAGTCAAACAACATTGAATTTCTAAAATTGAAATTATACTATATTTTGTCTATATCTCACACGATTTATCAATGATGATTCTATGTCAAAAGGGAAACGCGCCAGATTGAAACTCGATAAAAGCTGGCTCTATATCCGACATTTAAAATGATAAATATCAAAACTAGGAAATAATATCGTATTAAAATTTGACATTTAAGTGTCCTGTGAAAGTTGTGTAGGTGCTTATTCCGTTGTGGACTGAAAGACACGATCCAAAGTTAAACCGTTTCTTAATTTAATTACAGCAATGGCGACCATGTTCTTCTTCCTGTGTAGTAAACGACATAGTGAGAAGAAAGGGCAGTGGTCTCCAAAAACGCCGCGATTATTGAATGTTCTCTAGACTTTGAACATGTATGGTTCATATTAAACTTATGAGGTATGGTGTTTAGTTATGGCAATGAATATCTCCTGTAATGTTCAAAATCTGCGCTTACGGCGTATTAATCTTAGTGATTCGGCTTAAATTTTTTTCCCGGGTCGTCCCCCGATTAGCCAGCACAAATGCCTGCCACAAGCTGGACCAGATAACAGAATTTCACTCGTCACTTGAAGCCGGGACTTGAAGTTGAGTATTCATTGGCCAATAAATGCAAATCCTCGTTTATATGCTAAACTATGTTGTATTTCACTTGTTGTATGATATCTCTATTCTGTAACCAGCAAGTGTAATACACCCTGACTTCCCGATGGCCACTCGATTAGCCAGCACCAGTGTTTACCACAGGCAGGACCGGTTAACAGAATTTTATTTCACAAAGTTATTTCATATGAATCTCTTCATAAAGCTGATAAGTAGGCTTGTTCACTTTATTTCACAAAGTTATTTCATATGAATCTCTTCATAAAGCTGATAAATAGGCTTGTTCACTTTCTAGATTAAACTGGATTGATATCAATCAAGAAGAAAACTCGCGTCCGACACCGTCTGGCAGGGGCGCCCTCACTTTATGAATTTCACGAAATCACGGAGAGTGACGTCACAAAATATTGAAACAAATTCAGTATGGCAGAAGCAAATAACTTGCATTCCTATTGGCTACGTGATCATCATGAAGATGAAAAATCAGATCATGAAAGTGAACAACAAAGGGATTATTCTAGTCAAAGAAATCCCTGTGAACCTGCAACAGTGAAAGAAAATTCTACAGACTGTTATGATGATATCAGACCAGGTGATAGTGTATCCAGAGCAGGGTCAGCGCATTCCTCACGAAGAAGTAGTACGTCATCGCAAAATTCATCGAGAAGTGCCAGATCCCAAAGAGCTTTAGCCATAACAAAGGAAATAAAATTAGCAGCCAAAGCCGCAATACTCAAGAAAAAATATCAACTGGAAAAGCAAAAGCAAGAAATTGAAGAGAAAATTGCCATGGAAGAATTTGGAGCAATGCAGCGAAGGAAAGCCATAGAGAGCCAAAAAGCAGAATTGGACTATCAAACAGAGGACATGATCATCCAGGCTAATTTGGAAGCAGCTAAGGCCATATCTCGAGTTTATGACTCCGATGATTGCGGCAGTTCATACAGCCACGTTAGCGCAGCAGAAAGTGTAACCCGAGCTATAAACAGAGGTAAAGGAATAGGCCTACAGAGACAGAAATCCACTTCAGAAATCCTACAAAATGTGAATACAGACCGTGAACATGATGTCAAAGTGGAATTCCGTACATTGCCAGGAAACGAACCAGTGAATGTAAATGAAACACCTCGTTATGAAGATCCATTAGACACAGGCGCACCACCCCAAATTGGAAATGAAAGAAAGAAAGAAAAAACAACTACCAGTACACAAGATGTTGACTCAAACATAGAAATGCAGAAAGAAGAGACATGTGAAGAAACAGGTACCCGTACCCGTATGAAACGTGAGGATCCATTGGTAAATCTGCTAGAAAAACTCGTTGAGTTTCATAAAGAATCAACACTACCAACACCAGAGATTGATCCATTTGATGGTGCAAATTTACTGGAGTTCCCAACCTTCATGAAGAATTTCAAGATGCTAGTTGAAGAAGGAACCAATAATCCAAAGAGAAGATTGGAACTTCTTTTGAAATTCACAAAGGGTGAAGCCTATCAGCTTATTAAAGACTGTGTATTGTTAAAAGATCCAAAGCAAGCCTACGACAGCGCAATGAACCTTCTACAGAAAGACTATGGTGATCCTGTAATATTAGCAAGTGCATATACAGCAAGAGCCAAGGGTTGGAGTCAGATTGTAGGTGGAGATACTACCGGCCTGAGGACATTTGCAGTCTTCGTGAACAACTGTTGCATAGCCAAACAAGCTAGTACTGATCTATACGCTATGGATGGACATGAATTTCTACACATGCTCGCAAGAAAGCTGCCTATTCCAATACAACAGAAGTGGATTGGTAAGGTAGGAAATCTTAGAGACTGGGAACATAGGTCACCAACATTGGAAGACTTCAGGAAATTTGTGTCTCAGTTATCCAGAGACGAAAATGATCCTAGAATCCAAGGACTAGGGTATCAGGGACGTAGCAGAAGTAAACCTCAAGCTGGATCAACCATAAAGAAGAATGCCTTTGTTACAAAGATTCAGGGAGCCAAGACTGAGAAAGAGAAATTCAAAGGTTATGAAAGTCATGGAAATAACAGAAAGAAAGAAAACAAGGCCTCCATGGCGCCATGTTTACACTGCGGCGATGGCTCGAAACATGCCGTGTTAGACTGCAGAAAGTTTGCAACACTAAACAGCCATGAGAAGTCAGAAGTATGCAAGACAAAGGGACTTTGTTTTGGTTGCCTCAACAAAGGTCATGTCAAAAACAAATGCCCAAATCCAGAATGGGCGAAATGCCAGAAGTGCCCTGGAAAGCACACCACAATGATGCATTGGGATAGAGACACACAGACAACTACCAATGACAATACTAGTACAACACCAAAGGTGATGACAGGGTCTGTGGGAGTCAAGAAGGAAATATGTGCCAAAACCAGCACTAGTGATGCACCGCTGATGACCATCATTCCAGTTCTAGTGAAGGCAGCTGCTGGAAGTCAGTCCATATCAACCTACGCTTTTATGGATAATGGGTGCGGAGCGGTATTCGCCGACAGTGAGCTTCAGCGAGCTATGAAAACAAAGGTGAGAAGCACAAAACTTTTGTTGAAAACCATGAATTTGGAAGAGGTGATTCAAACAGAAGTAGTGACAGATGACCTACAAGTAGGACACATTCAAGGCACTAGTTTTATTGATCTACCATCTGTGTTTATAAAGGATGGCATACCTGTCACAATGGAGGATGCACCTACTCAAGAAGACATAAACAGATGGGATCATCTCAGACACATCACACTTCCGCAACTTAGGGGTCACTGCATCCCCAAAGTGACTTTGATGATAGGCAGCAATGTGCCAGCTGCTACTACTCCATTTGAGGCTGTATATGGCAAATTAGGTGACCCATACGCAATAAGAACACCACTGGGATGGCTTGTCTACGGACTACCAGGGAAAATGAGAAGTCAGCCTGAGGTAAATGTCAACTTCTGCAAAATGGACAGTCTGACTGTAAAGACTGGTGCAGAACAACTTGAAGAGCAGTTTCAAAAATACATAAACATGGACTTCAACGAGAGAATTGAATCTGACAGCTTATCTGTGGAAGACAGGAAATTCTTGACTATCATGGAAGAATCCACCAAGAAGATTGATGGGCACTACCAGACTAAGTTGCCTTTGAGAAACCAGAATAACAGCATGCCCAACAACCGCCTGCAAGCGATACAGTATGCGAACTCACTAAAGAAAAGACTGCTAAAGAATGAACAGTTGCATAAAAACTATGCAGACTTCATGGAAGACTTAGAAACCAAAGGATACGCAGAGAAGATCCCAGAAGAACAGAAAGGACATCCAGGACAAGTTTGGTACATCCCACATCATAGCGTAGTATATACATCCAAAGAAACCAGACAAAACCCGAGTCGTCTTCAATTGTCCTGCAGCCTGCCAAGGGAAATCACTAAACAGTCAGCTGTTGCAAGGACCAGATCTTACAAATAGACTGATCGGAGTTCTTCTTCGCTGGAGACAGGAGAATATTGGAGTCATGGCAGATATCCAGGAGATGTTCTACCAGGTTCGAGTCCAGGAAAGTGACTGTGACATGCTGCGATTCCTATGGTGGAAGAATGGGGACCTAGACAATGAGCTTGAGGAATACCGCATGCATGTACATATATTTGGTGCAGTGTCTTCTCCAAGTTGCGCCAACTACATCCTGAGAAAGACTGCCCTTGACGGTGAACTCAAATATGGAACTGATGTTACAAATGCCATTCTGACAGACTTCTACGTTGATGACTTCCTGAGATCGTTTGAAAAGGAAGATGTAGCTATTGAGATGGTTCGCAGTGTCAAAGAGTGCTTAGCTGAAGGAGGTTTTCGTCTACACAAGTGGATTAGCAACAGCAAGAAAGTCATTGAATCCATCCCCATAGAAGAAAGATCTAAGGAAGTGAAAACACTAGACCTGCGCAGTGACAGTCTACCGACAGAAAGAGCCTTAGGACTACAATGGAATGTTGAAGAAGATACTCTAGGATTTACCACTAGTGAAGTGAACAAGAAAGCTACTAGGAGAAGAATACTATCAGTCATGAGCAGTATTTATGACCCACTTGGTTTTGTATCACCATTCACACTGAGAGCGAAGATAATCCTGCAAGAGTTATGCCGTGAACAAGTGTCCTGGGATGAAGAAATTCCAAAGAAGTACAGACAACAGTGGGAGGCATGGCTACAGGAATTTAGCAAGCTGGAGAACCTCAAGATCGACAGATGTTACAAACCATGTGAATTTGGGAACCTGACCAATGTGGAGATTCACCACTTCACAGATGCCAGTGAGGTGGGATATGGTGTGGTAAGCTACATCAGATATGTTAACAGCTGTGGAAAAGTACACTGTGCCTTCTTGATGGCAAAAGCAAGAGTTGCCCCAGTGAAGATTGTAACCATCCCGAGACTAGAGCTGAGTGCAGCCACTACTGCTGTGAAAATCAACCGTACCCTAGAGAAGGAGCTACAAATACCTGTGAATGACATTCATTATTGGACGGATAGCCAAACCGTGTTGAGATATATACACAATACAAAGAGTAGATTCCAAACCTTCGTGGCAAATCGAGTGGAGACTATCAGAGATGGATCCCAACCAACACAATGGCACTATGTGAAGTCAGAACAGAACCCAGCTGACTATGCATCTAGAGGACTAACAATGACAGACCTTCTGAAAACACACAGCTGGCTCCAAGGACCACAGTTTCTATGGAGCGAGGATTCCAGCTGGCCCACATGGCCAATGAGTGAAGAGTCTACACAATCCATGGAAAAAGACCCAGAAGTAAAGAAGCCCAAAGTACAGAAATGTGTGCCAGCGGCATATGTGAAACCAAGAAACATGAATGAAGAGGAACCAGAAGATCCTGTTAACAGACTGATGGAACATTACTCAGATTGGAGGAGATTGAGAAGGAGTGCAGCCTGGTGGATACGTTTGAAGAAACTACTTCAACTTAGAGCCAAAGGTCAAAATGACAGTCAGCCTAAATACTTGACATGTGAAGAAATACAGGAAGCTGAAAGGTATATCTGTAGATATGTCCAGCAGTCAGCATTCCAGAAAGAAATATCTGCCCTCTCCAAACACACCAAGCCTGATATAGCAGCACAAGGAGACGACAAAGTCGAACATTGTGAAGACCAATGTGTACCACAAGATGTGAATAGACTGATTCCAAAAACTAGTGGGATAGTTAACTTGGACCCAGAATTGCACAATGGCATGTTGAGAGTAGGAGGAAGATTAAGAAATAGTCACCTGCCTCAGAATGCAAAACATCAGATCATTCTACCGAAAGATCACCATGTATCCACACTGATTGTAAAGGATACACATGAGAAAGTTGGACATCAAGGGAAGAACCATGTTCTTGCTGAACTTCGGCAGACCTACTGGATCTTGAATGCCAGAACAATAGTGAAGAGGGTACTACATAAATGCAGCACCTGCAGAAGGTACCAAGCCAACAGTGAAAAGCAGAAGATGGCAGATCTTCCTGAATGCAGGGTGGTGTCACACGAACCAGCCTTTTCAAGAACAGGATTGGACTACTTCGGCCCATTTGAAATCAAACAAGGAAGAATCAGCCGCAAGAGATACGGAGTGATCTTCACCTGCTTTAACAGCAGAGCTATCCATATAGAGATTGCAGACAGCTTGGAGACAAGCTCGTGCATTGGTGCTATCCGGCGATTTACAGCTAGAAGAGGAAGCGTGAAGGAGTTGTATTCAGATAATGGAACCAACCTGGTTGGAGCAGAAAAAGATCTTCGTAGAGCGCTACAAGAACTTAATCAAGAGCAAACCAGTAACTTTTGCACAAACAAAGGCATCCAATGGCACTTCAACACCCCAGGAGCATCACACCATGGAGGAGTATGGGAGCGGCAGATCCGCACAATCAGGAAGATCCTGTCAGCTTTGCTGCAACAACAAAATATGAAGTCTTGCAGAACAGAAGAACAGCTCAGGACTCTAATGTGCGAGGTAGAGTCTATTGTCAATAGTAGGCCTTTGACCAGAACATCCAGTGATCCAGATGATCTTGATGTGCTGAGACCACAAGACTTGTTAATGCCCCAAGCAACCAGCAGCTACCCGCCCGGCCTATTCAACCCCAAAGATGTGTACGCAAAGAAGAGATGGAGGCAAATGCAATACCTCGCCGACCTTTTTTGGAAAAGGTGGTTGAAAGAGTATCTACCAGAACTGCAGCAACGTCAACGGTGGCTACAACCTAGCAGAAACGTTGCTGTTGGTGACATCGTGCTGATAGTGGATGACCATGCGCCACGTAACGCCTGGCCAATGGGTAAAATCCTAGACGTGAACTGTGACAAGAAAGGATTCGTCCGCAGTGCACGGATCAAAACTAAGACTACAGTTTTGAACAGGCCTATCACCAAACTCTGCCTATTATTGGAACAAGAGGCCTAATTGAAGAAAGTAACCCATCCTTCAAGACTGAACTGAACTTGAATTTACAGTGCTAAAGATATAACAAGCACCCCCCCCCCCCCCCCCCCCCCCCCCCCCCCCCCCCCCCTACAAGTGAAGTGTTTTTACCTGTGAGCAGTCACTAACTTCATGGACTACTGTGTTGGAGCAAATGTGATCTGGCAAGTGATGCATCTATTTTGTGTTATGTGGAACCTGAATTCTACTTGATTTTCCAACATGGTACTGAACTATGTCTGCAGCCTGACATGTTGGCTGTGATTTACCAAAACATGGTAGTGAACTATGTCTGCAGCCTGACATGTGGCTGTGATTTACCAACCAGTTGGCTGTGATTTACCAACATGGTAGTGAACAATTTTCAGCGGCCTGACATGTTGGCTCTGAATTGAATTCAAGTGAAAATTACCAACATGGTAGTGGACTATTTCAGCGGCCTGACATGCTGGCTCTGAACTGAATTCAAGTAATAATTACCAACATGGTAGTGGACAGTCTCGGCAGCCTGACATGTTGGTTGCAATGTAAATAGAGCAATGTGACTCTATCTTTAATGGACCAATGAAAAATGCAGATTTCAAGGCAGTTGATAACATTCAAGCAAGAACATTATGAACAATCCAATGCCTTGCAACCAAACAATCTGTTTCAATAGTGATAATCTATTTTATGTTTACCCAATTACATCAGATACCAAAATTGTTGTAGCAAAATTGATTTTATAGATCCAAATATTTTGGATAATTTTTTGGAAGTGATGTTTTAAAATGTAAAGGAAATCAGTGAACCAGTTCATGGTTTAGACAGTCAGAACAGAGCTGTGAAAGGTTGAGCTATGGTTCGTGCAATTTTATCCTCTGTGATATGCTCAACATTTCATTGTGTTTTGATTGTTACATTTTACTTTATTTCATATTGAAATTCACAAATTACAGTTAAATTGTGTGTTCAAAACCAAGTTGATTTATGTGTACAAAAATTGTAGCACATTATTTTGCCAAATGTTTTCTCAAAGAAATTAAGCATTCTTGCTCAAAATTTCATTGTGGTTGTAACATGTGGTGATTTTTTGTAGAGTAAATTTTATTCGAGTTGACAAATTACTTTTTAGAGTTACCAAATTGTGAGTTACCAAATTGTGAGTTACCAAAATGAGAGTTACCAAATTGCGAGTTACCAAATTGCGAGTTACCAAATTCATACTTGTCAAATTGATTCAAAGATTGTGTTAGTGATTTTGACATTTATTTGATCTATTTGTCGTCTTACTGTGTGCGACTGGGGCGGGAATGTAATGTTCAAAATCTGCGCTTACGGCGTATTAATCTTAGTGATTCGGCTTAAAACTTTTTCGCTATGCTTTATGGGAGTTGTTGACAACATGGACGCTTCTTGAGCGAAAGGACAGTGAATTGATACCGTCTTTTACACCACATTTTTATTGCTTTCGACATATTTACTGCATAAATGATTCCAGAACACGATAACGGAGATATTATACATTAAAATGAACAAGATCAGATATTCGTCACCGTTGTTATATTTCGTCTTGAAGTGTTTTGGTAAGATGTAATCTTAACTTGATCAAGGAATGCACAAACTAGCGTCAAAGTGAACAATTTGGTAAATTGTGTGTCGTACCAACGTCAAATAAAGCGATATTTTTGTGGAGTCATTAGCGATTCAAACCAGGGTAACCCCCCCCCCCCCCCCCCCATGTTGTCATCCAAACTATGAACTATAGAGTGGTCTTTTCCGGAGGCTCTACTCTTACATCTCCGATGAATTCAAAAGCGAACTGGCCTTCGTGTATAAAAGTTATCTAAGTGACGAAAAAACAAAAGGCTCCTTCCTCTTGCCTCCTTTTAATAACGAATCGATGAAGGCGGTTGACGGTTGTAATTCACCCGATAATTCATGACTATGAATTCATACCGGTTTATAAAACTGTTTGCTTAATGAAAGCTCGCTTGCTTTCGTATCTAAGATGACCACGGGGCAACGGCGACCATGCTCTTTCTCCTGTGTAGTAAACTACACAGTGAGAAGAAAGGGCAGCGGCCGCCAAAACGTCATGACTCTGGGAAATGCTCAATGTTTATATTTGATCCTAAAGTATAGACTCACACGGAAAACAAAATGTCATTCTAGACTTAGAATGTAGTAGAAATTCAATGTTGTTTGACTAACAACACATAATTAGTTTTGCCACGACAGAGATATTGTCGGGCGACGTGCCTTTCATTTTGATTTTCTTTAAATCAACCACTGCTTAGATAGCATTTACACTAAGTTATGTCGGGGACGGGATTATGAGCAATTTTTGATTTGGACGGGCCGAAAGCAGGTACTCTTGGTACCCTCCCACCATTTATAATATGAGAGGATTGAATAAAAATATCATAATAGTGAGCTGAAGAATAATGGACATTATAAATATTCAAATAATGTACCCACATTTGAACGACTAGTTAAACCTCAAACCTTTCCCGTTGACGATATTAAGATATTAGCAACTAGCTAAAATCTAAATAACCAAAATATCCGATATTGACGATACTATAATATTGAGCAACTGACGATATTAAGGTATTAGCAGCTATTGAGCTATTACGTTCCTAGTAGGTATAGCACACTAAAATTTGAAGTATATTGGAATTCAACAAAACATGTGTCATTTTGAAGATCTTGGCAACAGATTTATTTTGGTGCAAGAATCATGTTGATCAAGTAATGCGTTATGGTTATATTATGGCCATTTAAAAATCTCCAAAAGAAGTCGAAAACCTGCCACGAAATGCCATGTTGAGCCATAAATTGAAAAATGACTAAAAACGTATTAATCACCACACTCCTCATAATTATGTTTATCAGCTGATGGAAAATCAGAAGCGTATTTTAATCCATATTTGTACATTCAATCCGTAATGTGGAAATCCTAACAAAATGACGAAGTCTAGCTAATTAAATATGCGCAACTAAATATCTCAAGTTCTGTAGTTAGTAAACTAATGACATTTGGTAAGATGGATAACAGTGCTAAGATGTATCTTTTAAACTGACAATTCTTATCTTATCAAATATGCAAATTAGCTAACTGATTATTCAAATTTCAAAAATACAAATCAGGTACCTTACGCCCTATTTTTTGACATGATTATATTCATAAATGCATTCACAATATATGTGTCACGATGTTTAACAAATGTTAATTGTATTACTTTTCAATTGTAACCATGGTTACCATTGATTTGTATCAAATTATGCATAAATGTCCCGATGAATATCAAAATGCGCGTGTGCTACACTCACTGTTTTGAAAATCCAATTATACCACTAGATTCCCATGAATGTATTATACACAATACACTATCTACTTTTTTATAATGTGCCCTAAATTTATCAATTTTTCCCAAAAATTAGATATTTTGAGCAAAATATGCGGATTCGTTTAATATAGTCTAACCTCGAGTTAAGGAAATAAATTTAGAATAGTACAATAATGTATGTGGATGGAGCTGAAGAGCATGACTATCATATAATATGGGAAGGACATTTCCATACATGGAATGTAGCACTCGCGGAAAATGCATTTCTTACAGAGGTGTTTAGAAATGAGACAGCTGATTGGGGTGTGTGCACTCAATGGGAAAAGTGGTCGATTTCACGCGCTGTATTAAAACCACTGAAATACAATATGTTATTTAAATATTTCTAGGAGGGTTAACGAATTGACACTCTCCTACAACTTCAAGAACATAACTAAAATATATAAAGCGAAAAGATCACATTTTTATATACCTTCGTTTGTTTATAAATTAGAAGTTTACCTAAAAATAGACATTTCTCAATTGTTCACGAAATGTGTGTGTGGCAGGTTTGTGAAGCGTGACTTGTGCTATGCCTATTAATTAAACAAAATAACCGATATTGACGATATTATGATATTTTGGACTTATGGATTCTTTTAAAACTCACAAGGGACGCTTAAAACTATGAATAGTAACTAATTCGAGTCCATCATGTCTAAATTTAATACATGTTTAACAAAACCCGCTTTTAAACTCTATCATTAAGATATTAGCGGCTATTTAGCTATCATCTCAATAGCCAAATTATCCGATATTCACGATATTATGATAATTTTGACCTATAATTGTTTTTAAAACTAAAAATCGTTTCCGTCGCAACTGACGATAATTAAGATATTAGCGGCTATTTAACTATTATCTAAATAACCAAAATATCCCATACTGTTGCTGAATATCGTCTCATTGATAAATAATACAAGTATAATAAATACTTAAAGGGGCATTAAGAGATGTGGTGGAGGCAGCGCCCTCAATTACAAAAATATATAATAAAAACTGGGATTTGTATATTTTTACAATTGTATTACATGTATGAACTTACACCTATAAGGACTTAGACAAATCAGCCCTCTGTGTACAACAAAACTTCGATTCAAAAATGCAGATCTAGCCGAGATCATAATTTTTTTTACATGGTTAAGGGTGGTATTCCAACACATTGTTTTACTCAAGTTTTGCTGGTTTTTTTAGTAGAAACAACAAAAATGGCAATTTTTTAATGTTCATCTTGAATTCTGAAGTAAATTAATTGAAATTAAAATAATTCAACATGACATTGTGTCCCTTTAATAAATTCATATTTCCTACAATATTTAAAAATACTTAATATTTAAAAATACTTAATATTTTTGGTTGTACCATGTAATTTGGTAGCCCATAATAAGTATATTTATCATTTTCCTGGATACCCCCCCCCCCCCCAAAAAAAAAAAACAGCCCCCCCCCCCCCCCCCCCTTACAGGCGTGACGGGTCAAATTTCAACCTCGACAAAAATATGTCAATAAGAGGTTCAAACTAGATCTAGTTCTGGTCTGAGACCAGGGCACCTTGATTTTTATGAGAAAATGATCCCTAGTGACCTCTTCTTGACCTTTGACCTGGTTATGATGATTGACTTTTATTCTTGCCTGATTGAACCAAACAAGATAAAACAGGTTAACTTTTACCCCTGTATAGGTCAATGACCCCTAGTGACCCCACACGACATGTCAATTTTAATCGCTGAAACACTGGTATTGGCATGGACCTAAGGAATATTTTGACCAATTCTAATGCACATCAGTCATTTCCTCTGAGACGAGAAGCATTTTAGGTGAACTATTGTATATGCGTACTGTCATAAGGAATATGTTGACCGATTTTGATGATCCTAGGTCATTTCACTAAATTGGAAGTGCGTTTTAAGTGAAAATCACGTTTTGACCCCTAGTGACCCCCCTGTGACCTTTGACCCCAAACTGTGAGGTCCTGTAATGAAGGTCTGGTAGAGGGTCGTGCTGACCAAGTCTGGTGATTGTAGCATGTAAACTGTAGGAGAAGAAGCATTTTATAGAAAGGTTGCCAGAAAGAAGAAGAACTAGATCTAGTTCTGGTCTAAGACCAGGGCACCTTGATTTTTATGAGAAAATGATCCGTAGTGACCTCTTCCTGACCTTTGACCTGGTTATGATGATTGACTTTTATTCTTGCCTGATCGAACCAAACAAGATAAAACAGGTCTGATCTAATTCGCAGCATGTCTTGAGTTGACCCCTAGTGACCCCTTTTTGACCTTTGACCCGGTCAATATGATTGACTTATTTTCTTGGCTCATCAAACCAAACAAGATGCAACAAACCTGGTCTAAATCGGAGCATGTCTTAGCTTTTACCCTGTAAAGTTCTATGACCCCTTTGTGACCTTTGACCCCAAACTGTGAAGACCCTATATGTAAGTCAGGTTGGAGGTCCTACTGACCAAATCTGGTGATTATAGCATGTAAACTGTATTAGGAGAAGCATTTTAAGTAATAGAAGTGAAATTAACATTTTGACCCCTTTGACCCCAAATATTTGTTGATTTTAAAAACCGAACTATTATATATGCGTACGGTCATAAGGACTATGTTGACCAATTTTGACGATCCTAGGTCATTTCACTAAATTAAAACGGCGTTTAAGTGAAAGTCACGTTTTGACCCTTTATGACGCCTGTGTGACCTTTGACCCCAATCTGTGAAGACCCTATATGTACGTCAGGTAGGGGGTCATACTGACCAAATCTGGTGATTATAGCATGTAAACTGTAGGAGGAGAAGCATTTTAAGTAATAGAAGTGAAAATTAACATTTTGACCCCTAGTGACCCCTTTTTGACCTTAGACCTGGTCAATATGATTGACTTATTTTCTTGGCTCATCAAATCAAACAAGATGCAACAAACCCGGTCCAAATCGGCGCATGTCTTAACTTTTACCCCTGTAAAGTTCAATGACCCCTAGTGACCCCTTATTGACCTTTGACCTGGTCAATATGATTGACTTATTTTCTTGGCTCATCAAACCAAACAAGATACAACAAACCCGGTCCAAATCGGAGCATGTCTTAACTTTTACCTCTGTAAAGTTCAATGACCCCTAGTGACCCCTTCTTGACCTTTGACCTGGTCAATATTATTGACTTATTTTCTTGGCTCATCAATTCAAACAAGATGCAACAAACCCGGTCCAAATCGGCGCATGTCTTAACTTTTACCCCTGTAAAGTTCAATGACCCCTAGTGACCTCTTCTTGACCTTTGACCTGGTCAATATGATTGACTTATTTTCTTGGCTCATCAATCCAAACAAGATGCAACAAACTCGGTCCAAATCGGAGCATATCTTAACTTTTACCTCTGTAAAGTTCAATGACCCCTAGGGACCCCTTCTTGACCTTTGACCTGGTCAATATGATTGACTTATTTTCTTGGCTCATCACTCCAAACAAGATGCAACAAACCCGGTTCAAATCAGAGCATGTCTTAACTGTTACCCTTGTATAGTTCAATGACCCCTAGTGACCCCTTCTTGACCTTTGACGTGGTCAATATGATTGACTTATTTTCTTGGCTCATCAAACCAAACAAGATGCAACAAACCCGGTCCAAATCGGATCATGTCTTAAATTTTACCCTTGTAAAGTTCAATGACCCCTATTGACCCCTTCTTGACCTTTGACCTGGTCAATATGATTGACTTATTTTCTTGGCTTATCATCTAAACAAGATGCAACAAATTTGGTCCAAATCAGATCATGTCTTAACTTTTACCCCTGTAATGTTCAATGACCCGTATTGACCTTTTCTTGACCTTTGACCTGGTCAACATCATTGACTTATTTTCTTGGCTCATCAATCTTAACAAGATGCAACAAACTCGGTCCCAATCGGAGCATATCTCAAGTTTTACCACTGTATAGGTCAATGACCTCTAGTGACCCCGCATGACACGTCAATTTTAATCGCTGAGGATCCTGTATGTGCATGGACCCAAGGAATCTTTTGACCAATTCTGACATTCATCAGCCATTTCCTCTGAGACAAGAAGCATTTTAAGTGATATGGTAAGCAAATCAACATTTTGACCCCTAGTGACCCCAAATATGTTTTGATTTTAAAAACTGAACTATTATATATGCGTACGATCATAAGGAATATGTTAACCGCTTTTGACGATCCTAGGTCATTTCACTCAATTGTAAGGGCATTTTAAGTGAAAATCACGTTTTGGCCTCTAGTGACCCCCCTGTGACCTTTGACCTCAAACTGTGAGATCCTGTAATGAAGATCTGGTAGCGGGTCCTACTGACCAAGTCTAGTGATTGTAGCATGTAAACTGTAGGAGAAGAAGCATTTTGTATATGGGTGTGCAAGAAAGTTCAATGACCTCTACTGACCTGTTCCTGACCTTTGACCCCAAAATCATAATTGACTTTTTTTCTTGTCTCATTAATGCCTACAAGATAAAACAAATCCGGTCTAAATCGGAGCATATCTCACGTTTTACCCCTGTATAGGTCAATGACCCCTAGTGACCCCGCATGACACGTCAATTTTAATCGCTGAGATCGCTGTATGTGCATGGTCCTAAGGAATCTTTTGACCAATTCTGACATTCATAAGCCATTTCCTCTGAGACAAGAAGCATATTAAGTGAAATGGTAAGAAAATCAACATTTTGACCCCTAGTGACCCCAAATATTTGTTGATTGTAAAAACCGAACTATTATATATGCGTATGGTCATAAGAAATATGTTGACCGATTTTGACGATCCTAGGTCATTTCACTTAATTGGAAATGCGTTTTAAGTGAAAATCACGTTTTGGACCCTAGTGACCCCCCTGTGACCTTTGACCCCAAACTGTGAGGTCCTGTAATGAAGGTCTTGTAGAGGGTCCTACTGACCAAGTTTGGTGATTGTAGCATGTAAACTGTAGGAGAAGAAGCATTTTGTAGATGGGTTTGCCAGAAAGAAAGAAAGAACTAGATCTAGTTCTGGTCTAAGACCAGGGCACCTTGATTTTTTATGCGTTAATGAACCCTAGTGACCCCATATGATATGTCAATTGTAATCCATGAAGACTCAATATGCGCATAGAGCAAGAGCATTTTAAGTGAAAATCACATATTGACCCCTAATGACCCTTTCATGACATTTTTCTCCAAGGTCATGATTGACTTTTTTTCTTGTTTCATCCTGCGACATGAGATGCAACAAGTCCGATCAAAATTATGTTTTACATGTTATCTCTGTATAGGTCAATGACCGATAATGACCCTTTGACCCAAGTTCATGTTTTACTTTTTGTTCTCTTATCGAACGACATAAGATGCAACAACTCTGATTGAAAATTAACATTTTGACCCCTAGTGACCCCAAATATTTTTTGATTTTAAAAACCGAACTATTGTACATGCGTACGGTCAACAGGAATATGTTGACTAATTCTAACGATCCTAGGTCATTTCACTAAATTGCAATGGCGTTTTAAGTGAAAATCACGTTTTGACCCCTTATGACGCCTGTGTGACCTTTGACCCAAACTGTGAAGACCCTATATGTGAGTCAGAAAGGGGGTCCTACTGACCAAATATGGTGATTATAGCATGTAAACTGTAGGAGGAGAAGCATTTTAAGTAATAGAAGTGAAAATTAACATTTTGACCCCTAGTGACCACTTCTTGACCTTTGACCTGGTCAATATGATTGACTTATTTTCTTGGCTCATCAAACCAAACAAGATGCAACAAATTCGGTCCAAATCGGAGCATGTCTTAACTTTTACCCCTGTAAAGTTCAATGACCTCTATTCACCCCTGTGTGACCTTTAACCCCAAATTGAGGAGACCCTATATGTAGGTCAGATTGGGGGTTCTACTGACCAAATCTGGTGATTGTAGCATGTAAACTGTATGAGGAGAAGCATTTTAAGTAATAGAAGTGAAAATTAACATTTTGACCCCTAGTGACCCCAAATATTTTTTGATTTTAAAAACCGAACTATTATATATGCGTACGGTCATAAGGAATATGTTGACTAATTTTGACGATCCTAGGTCATTTCACTAAATTGAAACGGCGTTTTAAGTGAAAATCACGTTTTGACCCCTTATGACCCCTGTGTGACCTTTGACCCCAAACTGTGAAGACCCTATGTGTAGGTCAGGTAGGGGGTCCTACTGACCAAATCTGGTGATTGTAGCATGTAAACTGTAGGAGAAGAAGCATTTTGTAGATATTGCCAGAAGAAGATGATCATGATGAAAGAAACGGCAGAGATAGAGTACCTCGATTTTTGAAAAAATCAAGGTAACTAGATCTTGCTCTGGTCTAAGACCAGGCTACCTTGATTTTTTATGAGAAAATGATCCCTAGTGACCTCTTCTTGACCTTTGAACTGGTTATTATGATTGACTTATTTTCTTGGCTCATCAAACCAAACAAGATGCAAGAAACCCGGTCCAAATCGGAGCATGTCTTACCTTTTACCCCTGTAAAGTTCAATGACCCCTAGTGACCCCTTCTTGACCTTTGACCTGGTCAATATGATTGACTTATTTTCTTGGCTCATCAAACCAAACAAGATGCAACAAACCCGATCCAAATCGGAGCATGTCTTAACTTTTACCCCTATAAAGTTCAATGACCCCTTTTGACCCCTTCTTGACCTTTGACCTGGTCAATATGATTAACTTATTTTCTTGGCTCATCAATCCAAACAAGATGCAACAAACTCGGTCTGAATCAGATCATTTCTCAACTTTTACCCCTGTAAAGTTCAATGACCCCTACTGACCCCTTCTTGACCTTTGACCTGGTCGATATGATTGACTTATTTTCTTTGCTTATCAATCCAAACAAGATGCAACAAACCCGGTCCAAATCGGAGCATGTCTTAACTTTTACCCCTGTAAAGTTCAATGACCCCTTTTGACCCCTTCTTGACCTTTGACCTGGTCAATATGATTAACTTATTTTCTTGGCTCATCAATCCAAACAAGATGCAACAAACTCGGTCTGAATCAGATCATTTCTCAACTTTTACCCCTGTAAAGTTCAATGACCCCCTACTGACCCCTTCTTGACCTTTGACCTGGTCGATATGATTGACTTATTTTCTTTGCTTATCAATCCAAACAAGATGCAACAAACCCGGTCCAAATCGGAGCATGTCTTAACTTTTACCCCTGTAAAGTTCAATGACCCCTATTGACCCCTTCTTGACCTTTGACCTGGTCAATATGATTGACTTATTTTCTTGGCTTATCAATCTATAAAACAAGATGCAACAAATTTGGTCCAAATCGGATCATGTCTTAACTTTTACCCCTGTAATGTTCAATGACCCGTATTGACCTCTTTTTGACCTTTGACCTGGTCAACATGATTGACTTATTTTCTTGGCTCATCAATCTAAACAAGATGCAACAAACCCGGTCCCAATCGGAGCATATCTCAAGTTTTACCACTGTATAGGTCAATGACCTCTAGTGACCCCGCATGACACGTCAATTTTAATCGCTGAGGATGCTGTATGTGCATGGACCCAAGGAATCTTTTGACTAATTCTGACATTCATAAGCCATTTCCTCTGAGACAAGAAGCATTTTAAGTAAAATGGTAAGAAAATCAACATTTTGACCCCTAGTGACCCCAAATATTTGTTGATTGTAAAAACCGAACTATTGTATATGCGTACGGTCATAAGGAATATGTTGACTGATTTTGACGATCCTAGGTCATTTCACTAAATTGGAAATGCGTTTTAAGTGAAAACCACGTTTTGACCCCTAGTGACCCCCCTGTGACCTTTGACCCCAAACTGTGAGGACCTGTAATGAAGGTCTGGTAGAGGGTCCTACTGACAAAGTCTGGTGATTGTAGCATGTAAACTGTAGGAGAAGAAGCATTTTGTAGAAAGGTTGCCAGAAAGAAGAAGAACTAGACATGACCTGTGATCGGAGATCACGAATATTAGTCGGGTGTGTTACATGTTAACCCCTTCGAGTGGTAAATGGAGTAAATAAATACAGTTGAACCCCTAGTGACCTTTTCTTGACCTCTGACCCAAAACTTGTAATTTACTTTTTTGCTTGGCTGATCAATGCGCACAAGAAAAAAGTAGTCTTGTCAAAATCAGAGCATGTCTTAAGATTTTCACCTGTATAGTTCAATGACCTCTAGTGACCTCGTGTGACATGTCACTTTTTGTTGAGAAGGACCCTATATGGACATGGATAAGAGGAATCTTTTGACCAATTCTGACAATCATAGGTCATTATCTCTTGGACAAGTAGTATTTTGAGTGCGAGGAGTGAAAATGTACATTTTGACCCCTAGTGACCTTTTCTTGACCTTTGATCTTAACGGTATGATTGACTTTTGTTCTTGTCTCATCAATGCCCACAAAATAAAAGAAACCCGGTCAAAATCAGAGCATGCGTTATATTTTCCCCCTGTGAAGTTCAATGACCCCTAGTGACCCTGTTTGACATGTCACTTTTAGTGTGGAAGGACCCTAAATGAACATTGATCCAAGGAATCTTTTGACCAATTCTGAGTATCATCAGTCATTTTCCCTCGGACAAGTAGGGTTTTGAGTGAATGGAGTAAAATTTACATTTTGACCCCTAGTGACCCCAAATGATTTTTAATTTTAAAAACCGTTCTTTTGTACATGCGTACGGTCAAAAGGAATATGTGGACCAATTTTGACGATCCTAGGTCATTTCACTAAATTGGAAATGCGTTTTAAGTGAAAATCACGTTTTGACCCCTAGTGACCCCTGTGTGACCTTTGACCCCTTATGCTTTACAACCTGAGTAGTGGTGCACATAAGGGTTCTTATGACCAAATATGGTCAAAATCGGGTCAATGGTTACGGAGCTATAGGTCCCATGACAGGAGAAAGAAGAACTAGACATGACCTGTGATCGGAGATCACGAATATTAGTCGGGTGTGTTACATGTTAACCCCTTCGAGTGGTAAATGGAGTAAATAAATACAGTTGAACCCCTAGTGACCTTTTCTTGACCTCTGACCCAAAACTTGTAATTGACTTTTTTGCTTGGCTGATCAATGCGCACAAGAAAAAGGTAGTCCCGTCAAAATCGGAGCATGTTTTAAGATTTTCACCTGTAAAGTTCAATGACCTCTAGTGACCCCGTGTGACATGTCACTTTTAGTGGAGAAGGACCCTATATGAACATGGATGAGAGGAACCTTTTGACTAATTCTGACAATCATAGGTCATTTCCTCTCGGACAAGTAGCATTTTGAGTGAATGGAGTGAAAATTTACATTTTGACCCCTAGTGACCCCAAATATTTTTTGATTTTAAAAACCGAACTATTGTACATGCGTACGGTCAAAAGGAATATGTTGACCAATTCTGACGATCCTAGGTCATTTCACTAAATTGCAAATGCGTTTTTAGTGAAAATCACGTTTTGACCCATAGTGACCTTTTTTTGACCTCTGACCCAAAACTTGTAATTAACTTTTTTGCTTGACTGATCAATGCGCACAAGAAAAAAGTAGTCCCGTCAAAATCGGAGCATGTCTTAAGATTTTCACCTGTATAGTTCAATGACCTCGTGTGACCTCGTGTTACATGTCACTTTTAGTGGAGAAGGACCCTATATGGACATGGATAAGAGGAATCTTTTGACTAATTCTGACAATCATAAGTCATTATCTCTTGGACGAGTAGTATTTTGAGTGCGAGGAGTAAAAATGTACATTTTGACCCCTAGTGACCTTTTATTGACCTTTGATCTTAACGGTATGATTGACTTTTGTTCTTGTCTTGTCAATGCTCACAAAATAAAAGAAACCCGGTCAAAATCGAAGCATGCCTTATATTTTTCCCCTGTAAAGTTCAATGACCTCTAGTGACCTCGTTTGACATGTCACTTTTAGTGTGGAAGGACCCTATATGAACATTGATCCAAGGAATCTTTTGACTAATTCTGAGTATCATCAGTCATTTTCCCTCGGACAAGTAGGGTTTTGAGTGAATGGAGTAAAATTTACATTTTGACCCCTAGTGACCCCAAATGATTTTTAATTTTAAAAACCGTTCTTTTGTACATGCGTACGGTCAAAAGGAAAATGTGGACTAATTTTGACGATCCTAGGTCATTTCACTAAATTGCAAATGCGTTTTTAGTGAAAATCACGTTTTGACCCCTAGTGACCCCTGTGTGACCTTTGACCCCTTATGCTTTACAACCTGAGTAGTGGTGCACATAAGGGTTCTTATGACCAAATATGGTCAAAATCGGGTCAATGGTTACGGAGCTATAGGTCCCATGACAGAAGAAGAAAGAACTAGACATGACCTGTGATCGGAGATCACGAATATTAGTCGGGTGTGTTACATGTTAACCCCTTCGAGTGGTAAATGGAGTAAATAAATACAGTTGAACCCCTAGTGACCTTTTCTTGACCTCTGACCCAAAACTTGTAATTGACTTTTTTGCTTGGCTGATCAATGCGCACAAGAAAAAGGTAGTCCCGTCAAAATCGGAGCATGTTTTAAGATTTTCACTTGTAAAGTTCAATGACCTCTAGTGACCCCGTGTGACATGTCACTTTTAGTGGAGAAGGACCCTATATGAACATGGATGAGAGGAACCTTTTGACTAATTCTGACAATCATAGGTCATTTTCTCTCGGACAAGTAGCATTTTGAGTGAATGGAGTGAAAATTTACATTTTGACCCCTAGTGACCCCAAATATTTTTTGATTTTAAAAACCAAACTATTGTACATGCGTACGGTCAAAAGGAATATGTTGACCAATTCTGACGATCCTAGGTCATTTCACTAAATTGCAAATGCGTTTTTAGTGAAAATCACGTTTTGACCCCTAGTGACCTTTTTTTGACCTCTGACCCAAAACTTGTAATTGACTTTCTTGCTTGGCTGATCAATGCGCACTAGAAAAAAGTAGTCTTGTTAAAATCGGAGCATGTCTTAAGATTTTCACTTGTATAGTTCAATGACCTCTAGTGACCTCGTGTAACATGTCACTTTTAGTGGAGAAGGACCCTATATGGACATGGATAAGAGGAATCTTTTGACCAATTCTGACAATCATAGGTCAATATTTCTCGGACAAGTAGTATTTTGAGTGCGAGGAGTGAAAATGTACATTTTGACCCCTAGTGACCTTTTTTTGACCTTTGATCTTAACAATATGATTGACTTTTGTTCTTGTCTCATCAATGCCCACAAAATAAAAGAAACCCGGTCAAAATCGGAGCATGCCTTATATTTTCCCTTTGTAAAGTTCAATGACCTCTAGTGACCCCGTTTGACATGTCACTTTTATTGTGGAAGGACCCTATATGAACATTGATCCAAGGAATCTTTTGACTAATTCTGAGTATCATCAGTCATTTTCCCTCGGACAAGTAGGGTTTTGAGTGAATGGAGTAATATTTACATTTTGACCCCTGGTGACCCCAAATGATTTTTAATTTTAAAAACCGTTCTTTTGTACATGCGTACGGTCAAAAGGAATATGTGGACCAATTTTGACGATCCTAGGTCATTTCACTAAATTGCAAATGCGTTTTAAGTGAAAATCACGTTTTGACCCCTAGTGACCCCTGTGTGACCTTTGACCCCTTATGCTTTACAACCTAAGTAGTGGTGCACATAAGGATTCTTATGACCAAATATGGTCAAAATCGGGTCAATGGTTACGGAGCTATAGGTCCCATGACAGAAGAAGAAAGAAGAAAGAAGAAGAAAGAAACAGGACAAATACAGTATATTAGTCGTTTCTCGACTAATATAACTAGACATGACCTGTGATCGGAGATCACGAATATTAGTCGGGTGTGTTACATGTTAACCCCTTCGAGTGGTAAATGGAGTAAATAAATACAGTTGAACCCCTAGTGACCTTTTCTTGACCTCTGACCCAAAACTTGTAATTGACTTTTTTGCTTGGCTGATCAATGCGCACAAGAAAAAGGTAGTCCCGTCAAAATCGGAGCATGTTTTAAGATTTTCACCTGTAAAGTTCAATGACCTCTAGTGACCCCGTGTGACATGTCACTTTTAGTGGAGAAGGACCCTATATGAACATGGATGAGAGGAATCTTTTGACTAATTCTGACAATCATAGGTCATTTCCTCTCGGACAAGTAGCATTTTGAGTGAATGGAGTGAAAATTTACATTTTGACCCCTAGTGACCCCAAATATTTTTTGATTTTAAAAACCGAACTATTGTACATGCGTACGGTCAAAAGGAATATGTTGACCAATTCTGACGATCCTAGGTCATTTCACTAAATTGCAAATGCGTTTTTAGTGAAAATCACGTTTTAACCCCTAGTGACCTTTTCTTGACCTCTGACCCAAAACTTGTAATTGACTTTTTTGCTTGGCTGATCAATGCGCACAAGAAAAAAGTAGTCCCGTCAAAATCGGAGCATGTCTTAAGATTTTCACTTGTATAGTTCAATGACCTCTAGTGACCTCGTGTGACATGTCACTTTTAGTGGAGAAGGACCCTATATGGACATGGATAAGAGGAATCTTTTGACTAATTCTGACAATAATAGGTCATTATCTCTTGGACAAGTAGTATTTTGAGTGCGAGGAGTGAAAATGTACATTTTGACCCCTAATGACCTTTTCTTGACCTTTGATCTTAACGGTATGATTGACTTTTGTTCTTGTCTCATCAATGCCCACAAAATAAAAGAAATCCGGTCAAAATCGGAGCATGCGTTATATTTTCCCTTTGTAAAGTTCAATGACCCCTAGTGACCCTGTTTGACATGTCACTTTTAGTGTGGAAGGACCCTATATGAACATTGATATAAGGAATCTTTTGACTAATTCTGAGTATCATCAGTCATTTTCCCTCGGACAAGTAGGGTTTTGAGTGAATGGAGTAAAATTTACATTTTGACCCCTAGTGACCCCAAATGATTTTTAATTTTAAAAACCGTTCTTTTGTACATGCGTACGGTCAAAAGGAATATGTGGACCAATTTTGACGATCCTAGGTCATTTCACTAAATTGGAAATGCGTTTTAAGTGAAAATCAGGTTTTGACCCCTAGTGACCCCTGTGTGACCTTTGACCCCTTATGCTTTACAACCTGAGTAGTGGTGCACATAAGGGTTCTTATGACCAAATATGGTCAAAATCGGGTCAATGGTTACGGAGCTATAGGTCCCATGACAGGAGAAGAAAGAAGAAGAAAGAAGAAGAAGAAACAGGACGAATACAGTATATTAGTCGTTTCTCGACTAATATAACTAGACATGACCTGTGATCGGAGATCACGAATATTAGTCGGGTGTGTTACATGTTAACCCCTTCGAGTGGTAAATGGAGTAAATAAATACAGTTGAACCCCTAGTGACCTTTTCTTGACCTCTGACCCAAAACTGGTAATTGACTTTTTTGCTTGGCTGATCAATGCGCACAATAAAAAGGTAGTCCCGTCAAAATCGGAGCATGTTTTAAGATTTTCACTTGTAAAGTTCAATGACCTCTAGTGACCCCGTGTGACATGTCACTTTTAGTGGAGAAGGACCCTATATGAACATGGATGAGAGGAACCTTTTGACTAATTCTGACAATCATAGGTCATTTCCTCTCGGACAAGTAGCATTTTGAGTGAATGGAGTGAAAATTTACATTTTGACCCCTAGTGACCCCAAATATTTTTCGATTTTAAAAACCGAACTATTGTACATGCGTACGGTCAAAAGGAATATGTTGACCAATTCTGACGATCCTAGGTCATTTCACTAAATTGCAAATGCGTTTTTAGTGAAAATCACGTTTTGACCCCTAGTGACCTTTTCTTGACCTCTGACCCAAAACTTGTAATTGACTTTTTTGCTTGGCTGATCAATGCGCACAAGAAAAAAGTAGTCTTGTTAAAATCGGAGCATGTCTTAAGATTTTCACTTGTATAGTTCAATGACCTCTAGTGACCTCGTGTAACATGTCACTTTTAGTGGAGAAGGACCCTATATGGACATGGATAAGAGGAATCTTTTGACCAATTCTGACAATCATAGGTCATTATCTCTTGGACAAGTAGTATTTTGAGTGCGAGGAGTAAAAATGTACATTTTGACCCCTAGTGACCTTTTATTGACCTTTGATCTTAACGGTATGATTGACTTTTGTTCTTGTCTTATCAATGCCCACAAAATAAAAGAAACCCGGTCAAAATCAAAGCATGCCTATATTTTTCCCCTCTAAAGTTCAATGACCTCTAGTGACCTCGTTTGACATGTCACTTTTAGTGTGGAAGGACCCTATATGAACATTGATCAAAGAAATCTTTTGACCAATTCTGAGTATCATCAGTCATTTTCCCTCGGACAAGTAGGGTTTTGAGTGAATGGAGTAAAATTTACATTTTGACCCCTAGTGACCCCAAATGATTTTCAATTTTAAAAACCGTTCTTTTGTACATGCGTACGGTCAAAAGGAATATGTGGACCAATTTTGACGATCCTAGGTCATTTCACTAAATTGGAAATGCGTTTTAAGTGAAAATCAGGTTTTGACCCCTAGTGACCCCTGTGTGACCTTTGACCCCTTATGCTTTACAACCTGAGTAGTGGTGCACATAAGGGTTCTTATGACCAAATATGGTCAAAATCGGGTCAATGGTTACGGAGCTATAGGTCCCATGACAGGAGAAGAAAGAAGAAGAAAGAAGAAGAAGAAGAAACAGGACGAATACAGTATATTAGTCGTTTCTCGACTAATATAACTAGACATGACCTGTGATCGGAGATCACGAATATTAGTCGGGTGTGTTACATGTTAACCCCTTCGAGTGGTAAATGGAGTAAATAAATACAGTTGAACCCCTAGTGACCTTTTCTTGACCTCTGACCCAAAACTGGTAATTGACTTTTTTGCTTGGCTGATCAATGCGCACAATAAAAAGGTAGTCCCGTCAAAATCGGAGCATGTTTTAAGATTTTCACTTGTAAAGTTCAATGACCTCTAGTGACCCCGTGTGACATGTCACTTTTAGTGGAGAAGGACCCTATATGAACATGGATGAGAGGAACCTTTTGACTAATTCTGACAATCATAGGTCATTTCCTCTCGGACAAGTAGCATTTTGAGTGAATGGAGTGAAAATTTACATTTTGACCCCTAGTGACCCCAAATATTTTTCGATTTTAAAAACCGAACTATTGTACATGCGTACGGTCAAAAGGAATATGTTGACCAATTCTGACGATCCTAGGTCATTTCACTAAATTGCAAATGCGTTTTTAGTGAAAATCACGTTTTGACCCCTAGTGACCTTTTCTTGACCTCTGACCCAAAACTTGTAATTGACTTTTTTGCTTGGCTGATCAATGCGCACAAGAAAAAAGTAGTCTTGTTAAAATCGGAGCATGTCTTAAGATTTTCACTTGTATAGTTCAATGACCTCTAGTGACCTCGTGTAACATGTCACTTTTAGTGGAGAAGGACCCTATATGGACATGGATAAGAGGAATCTTTTGACCAATTCTGACAATCATAGGTCATTATCTCTTGGACAAGTAGTATTTTGAGTGCGAGGAGTAAAAATGTACATTTTGACCCCTAGTGACCTTTTATTGACCTTTGATCTTAACGGTATGATTGACTTTTGTTCTTGTCTTATCAATGCCCACAAAATAAAAGAAACCCGGTCAAAATCAAAGCATGCCTATATTTTTCCCCTCTAAAGTTCAATGACCTCTAGTGACCTCGTTTGACATGTCACTTTTAGTGTGGAAGGACCCTATATGAACATTGATCAAAGAAATCTTTTGACCAATTCTGAGTATCATCAGTCATTTTCCCTCGGACAAGTAGGGTTTTGAGTGAATGGAGTAAAATTTACATTTTGACCCCTAGTGACCCCAAATGATTTTTAATTTTAAAAACCGTTCTTTTGTACATGCGTACGGTCAAAAGGAATATGTGGACCAATTTTGACGATCCTAGGTCATTTTACTAAATTGCAAATGCGTTTTAAGGTGAAAATCACGTTTTGACCCCTAGTGACCCCTGTGTGACCTTTGACCCCTTATGCTTTTCAACCTGAGTAGTGGTGCACATAAGGGTTCTTATGACCAAATATGGTCAAAATCGGGTCAATGGTTACGGAGCTATAGGTCCCATGACAGGAGAAAGAAGAAGAAGAACTAGACATAAGCTGCGATCGGAGATCGCGGATATTAGTCTTTGGATTTGGTAGTTAGAGAGCGGGGATGTGCGTATTTGTTGGAACCAATCAGCGTTCAGTTTTGATTTTAAAAACCGAACTATTGTATATGCGTACGGTCAACAGGAATATGTTGGCCAATTCTGACGATCCTAGGTAATTTCACTAAATTGCAACGGCGTTTTAAGTGAAAATCACTTTTTGACCCCTAGTGACCTTTTCTTGACCTTTGACCCCAAACTTATGATTGACTTTTTTCTTGGCTTATCAATGCGCGCAAGAAAAGAGTAGTTCCGTCAAAATCGGAGCATGTCTTAAGATTTTCACCTGTATAGTTCAATGACCTCTAGTGACCCCGTGTGACATGTCACTTTAAGTGGAGAAGGACCCTATATGAACATGGATGAGAGGAATCTTTTGACTAATTCTGACAATCATAGGTCATTTTCTCTCGGACAAGTAGCATTTTGAGTGAATGGAGTGAAAATTTACATTTTGACCCCTAGTGACCCCAAATATTTTTTGATTTAAAAAACCGAACTATTGTACATGCGTACGGTCAAAAGGAATATGTTGACCAATTCTGACGATCCTAGGTCATTTCACTAAATTGCAAATGTGTTTTTAGTGAAAATCACGTTTTGACCCCTAGTGACCTTTTTTTGACCTCTGACCCAAAACTTGTAATTGACTTTTTTGCTTGGCTTATCAATGCGCACAAGAAAAATGTAGTCCCGTCAAAATCAGAGCATGTCTTAAGATTTTCACTTGTATAGTTCAATGACCTCTAGTGACCTCGTGTGACATGTCACTTTTAGTGGAGAAGGACCCTATATGGACATGGATAAGAGAAATCTTTTGACCAATTCTGACAATCATAGGTCTTTATCTCTTGGACAAGTAGTATTTTGAGTGCGAGGAGTGAAAATGTACATTTTGACCCCGAGTGACCTTTTTTTGACCTTTGATCTTAACGGTATGATTGACTTTTGTTCTTGTCTCATCAATGCCCACAAAATAAAAGAAACCCGGTCAAAATCGGAGCATGCCTTATATTTTCCCCTTGTAAAGTTCAATGACCCCTAGTGACCCCGTTTGAAATGTCACTTTTAGTGTGGAAGGACCCTATATGTACATTGATCCAAGGAATCTTTTGACTAAATCTGAGTATCATCAGTCATTTTCCCTCGGACAAGTAGGGTTTTGAGTGAATGGAGTAAAATTTACATTTTGACCCCTAGTGACCCCAAATATTTTTTGATTTTAAAAACCTAACTATTGTACATGCGTACAGTCAAAAGGAACATGTTGACCAATTCTGAAGATCCTAGGTCATTTCACTAAACTGCAAATGCGTTTTTAGTGAAAATCACGTTTTGACCCCTAATGACCCCTGTTTGACATTTGATCCCAAGGTCATGATTGACTTTTTTTCTTTTCTTGTCAATGCGCACAAAATGTCCGAGTTTGAGCAAAATCGGAGCATGTTGAATCACGTTTTGACCCCTAGTGACCTCTGTGTGACCTTTGACCCCTTATGCTTTACAACCTGAGTAGTGGTGCACATAAGGGTACTTGTGACCAAGTTTGGTCAAAATAGGTCCAACGGTTACGGCGCACTAGGTCCGAGGATAGAAGAAACAGCACGAATACAGTATATTAGTCGTTTCTCGACTAATATAAGAAGAAAGAAACAGGACGAATACAGTATATTAGTCGTTTCTCGACTAATATAAGAAGAAGAAGAAGAAAGAAGAAGAAAGAAACAGGACGAATACAGTATATTAGTCGTTTCTCGACTAATATAACTAGACATGACCTGTGATCGGAGATCACGAATATTAGTCGGGTGTGTTACATGTTAACCCCTTCGAGTGGTAAATGGAGTAAATAAATACAGTTGAACCCCTAGTGACCTTTTCTTGACCTCTGACCCAAAACTTGTAATTGACTTTTTTGCTTGGCTGATCAATGCGCACAAGAAAAAGGTAGTCCCGTCAAAATCGGAGCATGTTTTAAGATTTTCACCTGTAAAGTTCAATGACCTCTAGTGACCCCGTGTGACATGTCACTTTTAGTGGAGAAGGACCCTATATGAACATGGATGAGAGGAACCTTTTGACTAATTCTGACAATCATAGGTCATTTCCTCTCGGACAAGTAGCATTTTGAGTGAATGGAGTGAAAATTTACATTTTGACCCCTAGTGACCCCAAATATTTTTTGATTTTAAAAACCGAACTATTGTACATGTGTACGGTCAAAAGGAATATGTTGACTAATTCTGACGATCCTAGGTCATTTCACTAAATTGCAAATGCGTTTTTAGTGAAAATCACGTTTTGACCCCTAGTGACCTTTTTTTGACCTCTGACCCAAAACTTGTAATTAACTTCTTTGCTTGGCTGATCAATGCGCACAAGAAAAAAGTAGTCCCGTCAAAATCGGAGCATGTCTTAAGATTTTCACCTGTATAGTTCAATGACCTCTAGTGACCTTGTGTGACATGTCACTTTTTGTGGAGAAGGACCCTATATGGACATGGATAAGAGGAATCTTTTGACCAATTCTGACAATCATAGGTCATTATCTCTTGGACAAGTAGTATTTTGAGTGCGAGGAGTAAAAATGTACATTTTGACCCCTAGTGACCTTTTATTGACCTTTGATCTTAACGGTATGATTGACTTTTGTTCTTGTCTTATCAATGCCCACAAAATAAAAGAAACCCGGTCAAAATCGAAGCATGCCTTATATTTTTCCCTTGTAAAGTTCAATGACCTCTAGTGACCTCGTTTGACATGTCACTTTTAGTGTGGAAGGACCCTATATGAACATTGATCAGAGAAATCTTTTGACCAATTCTGAGTATCATCAGTTATTTTCCCTCGGACAAGTAGGGTTTTGAGTGAATGGAGTAAAATTTACATTTTGACCCCTAGTGACCCCAAATGATTTTTAATTTTAAAAACCGTTCTTTTGTACATGCGTACGGTCAAAAGGAATATGTGGACCAATTTTGACGATCCTAGGTCATTTCACTAAATTGGAAATGCGTTTTAAGTGAAAATCACGTTTTGACCCCTAGTGACCCCTGTGTGACCTTTGACCCCTTATGCTTTACAACCTGAGTAGTGGTGCACATACGGGTTCTTATGACCAAATATAGTCAAAATCGGGTCAATGGTTACGGAGCTATAGGTCCCATGACAGGAGAAAGAAGAAGAACTAGACATGACCTGTGATCGGAGATCACGAATATTAGTCGGGTGTGTTACATGTTAACCCCTTCGAGTGGTAAATGGAGTTAATAAATACAGTTGAACCCCTAGTGACCTTTTCTTGACCTCTGACCCAAAACTTGTAATTGACTTTTTTGCTTGGCTGATCAATGCGCACAAGAAAAAGGTAGTCCCGTCAAAATCGGAGCATGTTTTAAGATTTTCACCTGTAAAGTTCAATGACCTCTAGTGACCCCGTGTGACATGTCACTTTTAGTGGAGAAGGACCCTATATGAACATGGATGAGAGGAACCTTTTGACTAATTCTGACAATCATAGGTCATTTCCTCTCGGACAAGTAGCATTTTGAGTGAATGGAGTGAAAATTTACATTTTGACCCCTAGTGACCCCAAATATTTTTTGATTTTATAAACCGAACTATTGTACATGCGTACGGTCAAAAGGAATATGTTGACCAATTCTGACGATCCTAGGTCATTTCACTCAATTGCAAATGCGTTTTTAGTGAAAATCACGTTTTGACCCCTAGTGACCTTTTTTTGACCTCTGACCCAAAACTTGTAATTGACTTTTTTGCTTGGCTGATCAATGCGCACAAGAAAAAAGTAGTCTTGTTAAAATCGGAGCATGTCTTAAGATTTTCACCTGTATAGTTCAATGACCTCTAGTGACCTCGTGTAACATGTCACTTTTAGTGTAGAAGGACCCTATATGGACATGGATAAGAGGAATCTTTTGACTAATTCTGACAATCATAGGTCATTATCTCTTGGACAAGTAGTATTTTGAGTGCGAGGAGTAAAAATGTACATTTTGACCCCTAGTGACCTTTTATTGACCTTTGATCTTAACGGTATGATTGACTTTTGTTCTTGTCTCATCAATGCCCACAAAATAAAAGAAACCCGGTCAAAATCAAAGCATGCCTTATATTTTTCCCTTGTAAAGTTCAATGACCTCTAGTGACCTCGTTTGACATGTCACTTTTAGTGTGGAAGGACCCTATATGAACATTGATCCAAGGAATCTTTTGACTAATTCTGAGTATCATCAGTCATTTTCCCTCGGACAAGTAGGGTTTTGAGTGAATGGAGTAAAATTTACATTTTGACCCCTAGTGACCCCAAATGATTTTTAATTTTAAAAACCGTTCTTTTGTACATGCGTACGGTCAAAAGGAATATGTGGACCAATTTTGACGATCCTAGGTCATTTCACTAAATTGCAAATGCGTTTTTAGTGAAAATCACGTTTTGACCCCTAGTGACCCCTGTGTGACCTTTGACCCCTTATGCTTTACAACCTGAGTAGTGGTGCACATAAGGGTTCTTATGACCAAATATGGTTAAAATCGGGTTAATGGTTACGGAGCTATAGGTCCCATGACAGAAGAAGAAAGAAGACGAAGAAAGAAGAAGAAAGAAACAGGACGAATACAGTATATTAGTCGTTTCTCGACTAATATAATTAGTCGTTTCTCGACTAATATAAGAAGAAAGAAACAGGACGAATACAGTATATTAGTCGTTTCTCGACTAATATAAGAAGAAGCAGAGGAAACAACCGGCAGAGATACAATACCTCGATTTTTTGAAAAAATCAAGGTAAGAAAGAAACAGTACAGATAGAGTACCTCGATTTTTGAAAAAATCAAGGTAAGAAGAAGAAGCAGAAAGAAACGGCAGAGATAGAGTACCTCGATTTTTTGAAAAAATCAAGGTAAAGAAACGGCAGAAATAGAGTACCTGGATTTTTGAAAAAAATCAAGGTAATGAATAGAAATCAAACAAGGAATCCATATCTAGCCCCGTTATTCATGTAAGATAACTGTATTCAAATTATTGGTAAAATCAGTAGTTTAAATGCCGTAATTTGCATATTCACACACACATTTTGTCTAAAAGGAATACTAACACGTTTAAAATAGCTATGTAAAATTCATAATCCAAATATCTAAAATATCCAAATCTAATACAGTGGAACCTCGTTAACACAAAGTCGTTGAAATGTGTGTTACAGGATATTTGTTAATGTTTATCCATGGGCATTGAATGCTGCTTTGTGTTATCAGGAACTTGTGTTATTCGACTTTGTGTGAATGAGTTTCCACTGTATCTAAATATCTGGATAGCTTAACAGCTTATATCCAAACCAATTTGTCAAATTATCGTAAATATTTGAATTGCTTCCAAACGTAATATCTTAACATATCTGAATAGCTAAACAGTATCATATTCATACCTCAGAATCCAAATATCTAAATCATCTAAATAGGTTAATACTGGTAAGGAAGCAATCGTATCGGAGAGTGCGCAATGCGATACAGAGCGAAATATACAAGTTAGACCTTTAGGAACGGTAGTGTAATTGCTACTCAAGAGTATCACGCTTGTGCGATCATAAGACAACTGGTAGATGCCAGTTATTGCGGACGTGATTGCAATTATGTGATGTCTCTGGAACAATTCGTAAGATAGAACTTGTTTTCGTGACGGTACTTAAAAAAAGCTCAGATCTTTTAATGAGGCGACAAAACAATCAATCAGTACTACACGGTTTCTGTTAAAAAGGCTCCACGTAAGTCAAGGTGTTCGGATTCAGACAATCCCAGTAATTGATGCAATTATGAAATGGTGTTTGCAATAAAAATCTGTTACTGTTTTTCGCGGTTTGTTTGTGGGATTGATGCGTATTGGGTATGAGGAAAAATACCTGGGGATATATTCATATGTAAACATGTATAATTTCTTGTCAAATTAGTGGTAGAACAATGAATACTCTTCCTTAATATCTCTTTGGCGCGCAATTGTTTAGGACAGTCTGGATACGAATATTCTGTTATATCTTTAATTATTATTGTTGTTGTATTTCGTTTTAAACATTAGATGAAAACGACAACGTAGCGACATCGATGACCGAACTTTTTGAAGAGCCCGATTCTTTCATAAATCTAGTAAGTCAACTTAAATTATTGCAATTACCAATATTGGGTCAAATATGTATCGTTATGATTGGCTGCATTCTTACAGCTGTACCACAGTGCAGAGAGCATCCGGTTTGGTCTCCGTGTCTTACGGACTGTGATTTGACAAGTTAACACTTACCGATTAAACCTTATCGTTTACTTTTTGCAGTGCCCCAGTAGAAACACGCTCAATGTGTATAACCCAGCGTGACACAGTTCACGGCACAAACCGCTAAGATTAATCGCCTTTCTGTTTCTATTGGGTTTATTGCCGATTCTTACCGGTTCCAAACCTGGTTTGTGATGGTTTTTGGGATTATCAAAAATACCGCAGCGGATTCTGCCTGTTTCTACTGGGAAAACTTAGGCATAAGTCTGTTATACCCTACACACCAACTTCGGTAGTATGCGTCGTTCTTAAAGATAACACACTATGAATACCCCTGTGAAGGGTATAACAGAATTACTCCAAAACTTACCGTTTATTCGCGGTTTCTTCCCCAGTAAAAACACGCTCTACGTGCGCTTAGAAATGTGTTAGCATCATTGTGCACTTTTGGGTCTCAATTGCACAGCTGTGGGATGTATTGTATTGCTAGTGCGAGCGGGCAATAATTGTAAGTTTTAATGATTTATCACTTAAAGCTCGTTCTGGCGATGACGTGTTACAAATACCAACGAGATGGCATGCCCGCTACTATTATCAAGACACTGGTGCACTGTTCAACAAATAAGCTATTTTCACGAGCGGTTATATCGAGGATACAGGTATGATGACACTTTCTCAGAAGTTCTTTAGATAATATGCAATATATGCGTGTCCCACTCTGTCATTTAGGTTTCAAAACAGTACAAGATCAGTCCTTAAAGGAGGTGTCCCGCAAGCATAAAAGTGTGCATTATATGTTAGAAATATAACTATCTAGCCCAACTTTTGTAATTATATAGAACAAAACACCACACTTATGACAAAAACAAATAAAAACCGCAATCTCTCAACATGCACTTTTTAAAATTCGCGGCGATCGAAAGTCCCAGTGTCGATGATGTCATAGTTATACAATGCACATGCGCAAATTTTAGCACCGATACCCATGACGTCATCGACACCGGGACTTTCGATCGCCGCGAATTCTAAAAATTGCATGTTGAGTGATGGCAGTTTTTATTCATTTTTGTAACTAGTATGGTGTTTTGTTCTATATGATTACGCAATTTCGACTCGATAATTATTTTTCTAACAAATAATGCTCAATGTTGTGCTTGCGGGACACTTCCTTTAAAGAAGGTGTGCAGCAAGCTCAACGATCGAATGTCCCGGTATCAGAGAGATATATGGTATAAAATGGCAAAAATGTCACGATCAAAATCCGTTCGGTGTAAATAAATGGATTAATGGTTAAATAATAAATCTATACATCATACATACATTCATACATAGAAGCATTTATATAGCGCTGCTACATCGAGATCGTAGCGCTGAACAAGAAAGATGGCAGAAAGCCTTACAAAGCACATAAAACAAAACAACAACAAAAATGATTAATAAACAGAGGAAGCTTAATACCCCTGTCACACATACGGCGATCAGGCCTTGCGCTCTCGTTGCGCTGAAAAAAGGCCATGCAAAACACAGTAAGGTCTCTAAGAACGGAATGGGGTGGAGCGGGGTAGGGTAGAGCGGGGTAAGGTCCCCATGATCGCCCTTGAGTCCCATACAAAGCGCCGCGCTTGTTTATGCTCTGCTGCGATCAAATTGCGCTTATAAGTCGCTGTCTGCGTTACTAGTACCTTCTCAATACGTTTTCAAATTATATACAGTCCTCAAAATAAGTTACTACCTAGGTTATACATATACAACACATACATAAAAACACATATCGGCCGAGTGCACCACTTTATAGGGAGGTAAGCTACTTCCCTAGCAGCCCTAACTGTAGCGTAACTTACTAACGATGTAATTCTGAGAGCAAAACTGGCGAGTAACACCAGAATAGTAACTAGCGAGGTAAATGTCCACATTATTCAGCATCGTCCCCTAAATGATGAAACTAAGCATCCAGTATGGGTTTCACCCTAAAGCCAAGCAAATGCCGCTCGCTCGCTGATAACATTTAATGGTAAAGAAAAAGATGTGTATGACATGATTGTTTTGACAAACAATAAATTGTACAATATTGAGCAATCACTGGTTCGCAATGAGTTCAAATTAGCTTTATACACCCGTTATTGTCTTCCTTCCTTAAGATTTTGCCTCACTGTTCATGATCTTACCAAAACCAGCCTCCAATATCGCGACTCGCAAGTTACTAGCCTAGCAGCTTATCCCGGTTTGGTGCTCTCAAATGTTTTGGTTACGCCTCAGTTACTAGCGAGGTAACGCTATTCTTCAGCTACTCGCCATTGGTGCACTCGGCCGATAGTGTTGAGTTGAAAGCATATTACCTGGTCAGTTACTTATTTTGAGGACTGTACATTATACTCCTTGTAGTAGATACAGAATGAATAACAATGACCCACGTTTAAAGCTCTAATCACATTGATTGTTATTTAAATCCTATTTAGAGAGCATTATCCTAGCTTGGCGTAATGCGATAATACTACTTTTGTATAGCCATGACAATCTGTTGGCGGGAGTTTAAACAGGTGTTTTGATTAATCTGAATACATTAACATGATATAATAGTGATAATATCATGATGTGTTTGTCTCCTGACAGCAAAGGTTCGTTCACACTAAAACGTTATTTACTGTGCGGTGCGGTACGTTATTGCAATGGAGTTGCAACATATTTAACTGCCATTGCGGCAGTCTGCGACGCATTGCGTTGACGCTGACGCTCTCATATTTTGCCAAACGGCACTGAGTGCCATCGTATGCGGTGCCCTGCGTTGACCCGGCGTGACCCGCGACGAATGACCGTACATTGCGGTGGAAGTACGGCTACCGCATCGCATCGCACGGCAAACATCGCCTAGTGTGAACGAACCTTTACTGCAGTCGCAGAGGACAAAATAGTTTGTATGCGTCCTTGCTACGCCGACTTGACGCTCACTTTTCGCTGCTACTGAGTCATTATAGCGCTCTGAACAGAACGCGGAACCTCCACGCTTGTTTTGTGCATGCACAAAACAAGCGTGGTGCACTAGCGCTCAAGGGCGACCATGGGGACCCTCTCACGACACTCTGAAGTCCCAGCCAGTTCCCACTGCGTCACTGAGGGGTATGTGGAGATCTTGATGCGTTTGGCTTGGCGTTTTGATAATGTTTCAGCGTAATCCAAGCGCCGGTCTGATCGCAGCAGTTTGTGAAAGGGTTTTGGTGACATTGATTTAAAAATGGACAGTTTTTCGCGCTATCACTGCGTGTTATACACTTTTTATAGCGCAGTGCGATTGCTGGCCTGATCGCCGTATGTGTGACAGGGCCTTCAGTGAACAAATACGTTTTTAGATTCTTCTTAAACTTGGTAACTGTGTTGCACTCTCTCAGGGTCACGGGAAAATTGTTCCACATATGGGGCGCAATGTAAGAGAACGTCCTACCTTCAGCAGAGTGGGGCATGTTGGTGGTGTTAGTCACAGTCAGACGTGTTGAATCTGACGCTGAGCGCAGGCAAGCTTTAGGAGCACAATACATGGACAGACACGATGAGAGATAGCAAGGAGAGATTTGATTGATACATTTAAAAACAGTCAGCAGCACCTTATAAACGATTCTCCTCTCAATAGGTAACCAATGCAGTTTGTGCAGCAATGGTGTAGCATGATCGTACTTCCTTGCCCGGCATATCAACTTAGCACCCCAGTTCTGAATACCTTGAAGCCTTTGTAGATCGTTTTTATTAGCTCCAAGAAGGAGCCCATTGCCATAGTCGATCTTGGAAAGAACAATGGCTCGGACAACAAGATGATCCGACATCATCATTTGCGCATCAAATATAACGCCAAGATTGCGTACGCTACTACTGGGATTGATTGTCTTATCCCCAACACGTATAGCGACAAAAACTCAGTTTGATCGTCGTTGAGTTTGAGCATGTTTTCTCGCATCCAAATCTGCAGTGCGTCAATGCAAGATGACAGTCTACTCAAGACAAAATTGATGGAATCATTGTCTTTAGGGTCGAAATGTATGTACAACTGAATATCGTTAGCGTACATATGGTATTTCAAGTCATAGGACCGGATAATATTCCCAACAGGCAAGACATAGATAGTAAATCCTACAGGACCCACAATCGAACCTTGAGGTAGACCGAAATCCATAGGTTGAGGAGAAGTGCCCATCAATGTACACCTTACTTGTTCTATCGGACAGATATGACTTAAACCATTTTACAGATACAGTTTGATACATATCCCTGCACTCTACATGTATATATGTTTGTACCGTCAATCTGGACTAAAGTGTCAGTCTAGAAAAAGATTGAATTCAACACATGCGCAGTTAGGTAGGTCATATTGGTTTCGTAACACTGTATATGTATACATTTCAACAAATGATTCGATCTGCAATCATAAACTATTTCATAATTATTAAATGGCAAGTAAGAACATTAATTCACAAAAAAACTGTACACATGAACAATTTTTTTGGAGAATGTTAATAAAAAGCCCATTGATATTGTTCTTCCAATTGCCAGTAATTCATTCGTGTGTACGAAAATATCAATCTGTAGGTTTGAAAATATCAATCTTTTACTACACATTGAAATTTTCAATCCAATAGATTGACTAGTTCAATCTAAATTCTGGATTGGGAAATGTTCAATCTAAATTAGATTGAACATATCAATCTAATAGATTGATATTTTCAATATTTTTTAGATTGAAACTTCAATCCAAAAAAGAATGTCAATCAGAAAGGTTTGTTCCCTCACGGCAATCTATGGAAGATTGAAAAGTCAATCTTTTAGATTGAATTTTCAATCTTTGGAATTAAGAGAGGACCCCGAGCCCACCTACCAATGTTGCCAGGCCATAATTGATCGGGTGAGAATGAAACATTAGACCTACCATGCTTACAAAGTGTTCGAAAATATTTTCTAACATTGTAGGTGCTGTAATATTATAAATTCATTTCAGGAACTAGTTGGATTAACATCATGTTACACCTACTGCAAACTTCAAACACTGTTGAACATACTTAAGCCCATTTTACTGATACAAGATGAACTACAAGAATACCGAGTACGTTATCTCTTGGAAGGTGACACTGGCCGGAATACGGGCTTGCTGAGTAATAATAGTAAGTGACGCTGTTCAGGGGCCACACCACTATATAATTCCTCCATTGAAATACGCGCAGTTTTGGAATAATTCACGTGCAATTTTCCCCTTAGTTGCAATATTTTTGTCACATAGGGCTAAATGCTTCCCATTAAGACTTAATATTATTTTAAACCTACTTTTTGTAACTAATATAGATAAACTGTTGCACTACACGCCGCCTAAACACCACCACCTTGATTTTCAATATCTGCGGTTCCTTACCACTTCCGGTTTAGTATCTATCCAGCCGTTTCGTTCGATTTGAATCACGTTTATAGCTTTTTTTTGCAAATGTTCAGATCAGTTTAGCAGTGGCGGCACTACAGGGGGGGTGGGGGGGGGGGCCAAAAAAAATATATATATATATATAAATTAAAGTCAAATGGAAGAGTTACTACTCAGAGTTTCATGCTACTGCATTCATCAGGTAACTGATTTTTTGTTATTCCGTGCTGAAGAAACAAACACAATACGCGGGCGTCGGAGGTTCGGCGAAGATCGCGGTAGTATGCGTGCGCCTTGCTCTACGCTCTTGGCGCGGAGTGCTCATTCATAGGCGTTGTGTTAATCAGGAGTGGTTTGAGAGATAAAATTTGTTCTCATGACGGCATTTAGATACAAGTTCCGATCTTTTGTTAAGGAGAAACCGCTTGTCGGCGTTGATGATAGACGCCTTGAAAGCCAGTGGATATCCCGAAGGTCTGACCTTTACAAGACGGCCGAAGAAAACCGTGCGCAACCGTCAACGCAATGCCATCTGGTTTAACCCACCATATACCAATATCGGCAAGACCTTCCTACAACTTATCGATAAGCACTTCCCCAAAGGATCAAAACTTTATATATATACATGGAGTTTTCCATCAACAGTTGATCTCAGTTGAAAATGTCCTATAGCGTTACACTGCCGATAATGAGCTAATTGATATTCAATCATAATATAAATCTGAATAGGAAACATGAATTTATTGGTATAAAATGTACAATGAACACAATTAAATGGTAATTGGGTCTGATGGTTTAATACTAATACGGTCGACAACACAGTGATAACTTGCAAGCTTCCAGAGGGGAAATACTTATGCGCGGCAGTGTGTATATACTATGGTATATACAGTCATCACAATAAGTAACTGACCAGGTAATAAATGTGCTGATAGCTCTAAAAGTATAACTCCTACATAAACATATTAAATTATAAACATGTTGAGAAATTTCTCTTCTTGAATTTGAGATATTACACGCTAAGAATGGCTGATTATTAAGGAAGTTACAATCCCAAATGTACTGTCAAGTCTGATTTTCATTTTCACATTTTCATTTTCAACACGGGGACTCAGACCGGCAAATTATTGATTACTGGTAGTGGTAGTGCCAATTCACCCGTCGATGGCCTGGTTGTTGGATAGTCGGCCGGTGGCATTGTTTAACGGTGGATCAATACGGCACACACGCTTTACCTGTCGTACTCTCCCCGTGTTAAAAAGAAAATGTTAAAATGAAAATCAGACTTGCCTAACGTTTAGGATCGTAACTTCCTCATTAATCAACCATTCTTAGCGTGTAATATCTCGAATTCAAGAAGAGAAAATTTTCAACAACTTTATAATTAAATATGTTTATGTAGGAGGTATACTTTTAGAGTTATCAGCATGTTTATTACCTGGTCAGTTACTTATTTTGATGACTGTATACCATAGTAATGACTTTTCGGTAATGGCGGCACCAATTTGCATACTCGTATGCTATGGACAGTAAAAAAATATGTAACCTTTGATTTGGTACCAGCATGGTGTCTACAGCTTGTACATTACCGTATTTATGACGAAGAAACGATATTTGGCTATTACTGGTTAAAAAGTGGTATTTTTGTACAAAAATCCATTTTTCTGGTTTATAAAGCATTAATATTCGTATTTAGCTCAAAATTCTGAAGAAATTAGTTTCTCAACTTGCTGACCCCTTTGAGGTCAAATGATCTATTATAACCAAAAATCACCAATAATTTCAATATTTATGAAATATTATGCAAAATCAAGTGGTTTAAATCCCTTTTACCAACCAATTTAGTTGTTTTCGTACTTTTTCAGGAAAACCGTTATGTAACGCTTAATTAGGTATCAAAATAGGGTTTATAGCTCGTACATTAGCTTATTTATAACGGAAATACGATATTTGGATAATTTTGATTAAAAAGTGGTATTTTTGCCACTAATAATATAATCCTAGATTCTAAATCATTGATATTCGTATTTAGCACACAATTCCGAAAACATATAGTTTCTCTAATGTTTGACCCCTTTGAGTTAAAAAGGCCAAATAATGACCTATTATAAAAAAACTGCTAGATTGTGTCAAATGTTTAGAACAAGGTAGCTCTTAGTACGCTCCTATCCCGTTTGTGATGTTCTTTACCGTAAACAACATTTGACACCTTGACGGAGTAAAGGGTGCACACCACTATTACAGTCCAACGCCCAGCTTCCGTCGATCGCGATCACGAATGTAGTTCCTAAATAACGGAAAGAATGGTGAATATTGACATGATGTGTCATTCAAAATTATTGAATATGGTCTATATTTATTCACTGAAGTGTACCTGAGATAATTCGAATGAAAAGAGTATACATCTACTGTTTTATTTGAAAATATTGGCGGAGGGATACACATTGGTCACAACGGGCTACAAGGTCTAATTTCGTGTTAAAAAATACTACTCCATGTAAAGGGGGAAATATAGAAAAATGTAATCGGTCACCCCCATCTGAGTTTTTGACCCAGGTAAGATCTATGTGTGTTAATAAATATTCCAAGATTTCATTAAATGAGTCGCAAGGTAACTCAAGATATTGCCGTTTTCCCGAGGCATCTTTCCCATAGAATCACACGTTAAGGCCCTGTCACACATACGACGATCAGGCCAGCGATTGCACTGCGCTATAAAAAGTGTATAACACGCAGTGATAGCGCGGAAAACTGTCCGTTTTTAAATCAATGTCACCAAAACCCTTTCACAAACTGCTGCGATCAGACCGGCGCTTGGATTACGCTGAAACATTATCAAAACGCCAAGCCAAACGCATCAAGATCTCCACATACCCCTCAATGACGCAGTGGGAAATGGCTGGGACTTCAGAGGGTCGTGAGGGTCCCCATGGTCGCCCTTGAGCGCCAGTGCACCACGCTTGTTTTGTGCATGCACAAAACAAGCGTGGAGGTTCCGCGTTCTGTTCAGAGCGCTATAATGACTCAGTAGCAGCGAAAAGTGAGCGTCCCGTCGACGTAGCAAGGACGCATACAAACTACTTGTCCTCTGCGACTGCAGTAAAGGTTCGTTCACACTAGGCGATGTTTGCCGTGCGATGCGATGCGGTAGCCGTACTTCCACCGCAATGTACGGTAATTCGTCAAGGGTCACGCCGGGTCAACGCGGGTCACCGCATGCGATGACATTCAGTGCCGTTTGGCAAAATATGAGAGCGTCAGCGTCAACGCAATGCGTCGCAGACTGCCGCAATGGCAGTTAAATATGTTTTAACTCCATTGCAATAACGTACCGCACCGCACAGTAAATAACGTTTTAGTGTGAACGAACCTTTGCTGACAGGAGACAAACACATCATGATATTATCACTATTATATCATGTTAATGTATTCAGATTAATCAAAAATGTTATTCCTACACCTGTTTAAACTCCCGCCATGGCTATACAAAAGTAGCATTATCGCATTACGCTAAGCTAGGATAATGCTCTCTAAATAGGATTTAAATAACAATCAATGTATCGGAAATGTGATTAGCTTTAAATATGGGTCATTGTTATTCCTTCTGTATCTACTACAAGGAGTATATTGAACAGTCCTCAAAATAAGTAACTGACCAGGTAATATGCTTTCAACTCAAAAACTATCGGCCCCAATGGCGAGTAGCTAAAGAATAGCGCTACTTCGCTAGTAACTGAGGCGTAACCAAAACATTTGAGAGCACCAAACCGGGGTAAGCTGCTAGGGTTGTAACTTGCGAGTCGCGATATTGGAGGCTGGTTTTGGTGAGATCATGAACAGTGAGGCAAAATCTTAAGGAAGGAAGACAATAACGGGTATATAAAGCCAATTTGAACTCATTGCGAACCAGTGATTGCTCAATATTGTACAATTTATTGTTTGTCCCACAATCATGTCATACACATCTTTTTCTTTACCATTGAATGTTATCAGCGAACCAAGGAAACGTTGGGTCCTGATCAACAGATTTTACAATGTTTTCCCCAATATTAAAGTCAATTACAGTTGGTTTCCCGCTGCATAGGGAGAGCGAGCGGCACTTGCTTGGCTTTAGGGTGAAACCCATACTGGATGCTTAGTTTCATCTTTTAGGGGACGATGCTGAATATTCTGGACATTTATCTCGCTAGTTACTATTCTGGTGTTACTCGCCAGTTTTGCTCTCAGAATTACATCGTTAGTAAGTTACGCTACAGTTAGGGCTGCTAGAAAAGTAGCTTACCTCCCTATAAAGTGGTGCACTCGGCCGATATGTGTTAATGTATGTGTTGTTTTATGTATAACCTAGGTAGTAACTTATTTTGAGGGCTGTATATAATTTGAAAACGTATTGAGAAGGTACTAGTAACGCAGACAGCGACTTATAAGCGCAATTTGATCGCAGCAGAGCATAAATAAGCGCGGCGCTTTGTATGGCCCCCAAGGGCGATCATGGAGACCCTACCCCGCTCTAGATGGTGTCCACTGCGTCCCCATTCGGTTCTTAGAGACCTTACTGTGTTTTGCATGGCTTTTTTCAGCGCAACGAGAGCGCAAGGCCTGATCGCCGTATGTAGCGCGTAATAGTGGTATGCCCCCTAAAGCGCATAGCACATGTACATTGTACAGCAATACATTTATACAGCAAGTGTGTACGGTTAATAAATTCGCATCCCGCTTATCACATTTTCACGGCGCTCTTAGTACGGTTCATTATGTTTCTACTTTATAGTCTGACGGGCTCTCACTGTTACTCTGTATAGCCATGGAAATAGTAGTGTGTCTGTGGGCGGGAGTTTTGAATAGGTGTATTGTTGTATCGTTGAACATTGTTGAATCCGAATACATTAAAATGATAAAGCGATAGTATCATGATGTGTTTGTCCTTGCTCATATTGGTTCAATAAGAAAACCATTGAATGGATCACAGCAAAAAACTGGTGGTTTTGGCAGAGTACGTTTGGCTTATAAAATTTGATTGTCTTTGATGCATTATATCTGGTGGAAGGGGCACTCAGATGGTGTGTTTTGTCAATTTAGCCATCATTTGCATGCAATTTAATTACCCGCATGTAAGCGGAATATTCAATTTGTCACAACAGGTCAATATTATCGGTATTGTGTTATTCAAGGAGCCATACTTGTTGTCATTTGTTTATGTTACATTTAACAAATATACATTTAATTAGCGTTTGACCCCGGGAGTATCGTTGGCTACTACTGACGACACATGTTTTGAATGTTTTGAAAACCATTAATGTCATTATTTTCCTCTTTGATATGGTCAATATTTGGCGCTCGCGACACTACATTTTTTAAGTGGGACGATGTTAATTTCATGAATTTATATGGCTATTAACCTCGCTAGTTACTATTCCGATATTACTCTCTAGTTTTGCTCTCAAAATTACATCACTAGCAATGTACGCTGCAGTTAGGGCATAAGTACCATTGAGGTAGCTTACTTCTCTAGTAAGTTACGCCAACTTGGTGCACTCGGCTGATTATTTGGTGAATGTGATGCAAAATACGATACGCTGATAGGCTGTTTGTACGTTTAAGGCGGCCATTTTGGCGGCTATCATGGATTTAACGTATGTTACAAAACAAACGTGCTGGATATGAGTTTCTAGTAGTCTATCTTAAACATACATCCTATAGTAAAAACTATACTTTCATCACACATTTTGGCTGTACGTCCTTTTTTATCAAATTTGACCCTTTTTGGAGGCCATTTTGGACGCCAGCATACCAACATCTGAATATGTTTTAACTTTTAGGGTTATGAAAGGAGGTTCACAAAGTTGGTTTGTGGGTGTCCTTGGAATGCACGGAAGATTCCCCCCCCCCCCCCCCCCCCCCCTTAGATACGCCTCTAATTCGCTATTATGATTCTATACCATCGAGTTAAATAACCTTGAATGTTAAATCATACACTATTTACCATCTAAAAAGGGTGCACATGTTTGCGCAACTTGTTTACCATGCAGTTCTAAAGTTTGGTGTAAAATTGTTATACAAACGTAAAGAAAAAACACTTGGCTTTCAGATGCCGTTTATTTCATCTGATTCGGTTTTGTTAAAGGAGATGTCCCGCAAGCATAAAAATGTGCATTATATGTTAGAAAATAACTATCGAGTCCAACATTTGTAATTATATAGAACAACACACCACACTTATGACAAAAACAAATAAAAACCGCAATCTCTCAACATGCGCTTTTTAAAATTCGCGGCGATCGAAAGTCCAAGTGTCGATGATGTCATAGTTATACAATGCACATGCGCAAAATTTAGCACTGATACCCATGACGTCATCGACACGGACTTTCGATCGCCGCGAATTTTAAAAATTGCATGTTGAGTGATGGCAGATTTTATTCATTTTTGTGACTTGTATGGTGTTTTGTTCTATATAATTACGTAATTTCGGCTCGATAATTATTTGTCTAACAAATAATGCTCAATGTTGTGCTTGCGGGACCCTTCCTTTAATCCTGAGATATACCCAGTTTATCAAAGCCCAAAATCGACGTTGTGACACTTTTACAGAGAGAACAGAGAGAATGGTTATAAGTATCAAAACGATACTAACATTGGTTTATCCATGGGCATCAATCGTCTTGAAACGTTGTGGTGGGCATTAGGCCAGAATTGTTTAAAAGAGACTAAGGAACAAAAATGAATAAATTAACTAAAAATGTTGTCCTTGGAATATGTGTTAAGGGATTTCTACGAGCTTTTATTGTGGGATCCCTCTGAAGTGCACGCCGTTTGTCATCAATATTGCGTATGTGTCCTGCCACTTCTCAATCTTTAGTCTTCCAGAATGTTCTTTATTCATATTGGTGCATGTACCATTTACCAATTATTTCCGATACTCCTTTGCAGATGTATTCCTAGATGGTGCGTGAGTGTTTAGGAAATGAATTTCAAACTCTCTGATGACTTAAGCTGGACTTCTCGTTTCATGATTATATTGTAATACCCTCTCTTCTAATTTAAATTATGGCCGCACCTGCGCCATATAGACGTCTGTCTTGTTTTGAAAATGTAGGGCCAATGAACATTTTGTGACAACTCTTCAATGGACTGGTTCGAATCATGTAACAAACATCTTGATATTCAGTTCTACTTGGATACACAGACACTCATTCTATTATAAACCTATCCAATTTCAATACAAAAATGTTATTTTGCATAACACTGGTGAAGGTCAATCGTGCAAGTGGAAGTTCTTTTTTTAGGAGTAAACCTTTGAAACTGTAAAGTGGCACAACATCGGTTTTGGGTAGCTCTACCAGTGCACTCGATCTTTGGAAATCCCGAAATAAGACAACCAAATCAGGATTTTGAAAGATTTCAATATCCGATCTGTTAAAGTAGCAACTTCGCTGATGACTCTGTAAATTGAATAAAATAGGTTCTCTTTAATGGTCTACTCCATGGTCTTCTGTCCGACAATGGGATTTTCAGATATACCATAACCATGCTAAGTATTTACTTTTTATTTATATTTCTAAACTTTGCAGGTTGTGATGGGTACCAGCGTTGGCTACCTAGTAAGTAAAAATATTTTTTAAACTGATTTTGACTGGAAACCTTAGGATCTCCACATTTAGGGGAGAGCGGGGCGAGTCCGCCCACCACGTGTTTCTCATCACGTGACTGTTGAAAAAATATCAGACTGGTGTAATTTGGTTGCACCGGTCCTAGCAAAGTAACTATTAAAACTTCAGACCCGGATACAGCTCCCCTAAGGATTTATATTGAATAATTGTTTTTGAATAATTAAAGTAAAATTATCTGCCATTAAAAACGTTGCATTAATCTAAAGACATCACAGCGATGGTACTAACTTTTATAGTCATTCAAAAGGTATAAGGGCTTTGCCTAACTTATTATGCAGTTAAAAACTTCCCATTCCGTGTTTATTATAGGTATACCATGAGATTGAAGAAGAAAAAAATAGCTCTGGGGTGAGTTCGCCCCCATACCGCCGGGGCGCGTCCGCCCATGTCCTATTACACGCTAAGAAGGGGGCGGACTCGCCCCAACATAATAAATGGACACATGATGTGTCCATTTCATATGTTGGGGCCACATGGCCTAATTTGTCATAGTTGTGTCTAGTTGACTTTTGATCAATCTTTACATGGAATAACTGATAGTTTCTGCAATATTTAACTTGCCTATGAAGCCGGACGAGCTTGCACATCATGAGGGCGAACTCGCCCCGACGTGAGTAGTATGGGGTAAGTCCGCCCTGTTGGTTATTTTCCTTACTCCTGCACTTATTAAAAGTTATAGAGTGCTGAAAATATGGGGGTATGTAGAAACGTAGCATTCATTTGGAAGTAGGATAATTTTCTAACTTGTAAAATGAGTCCAATAGGCAAGCCTGAAAATTAGAGGGCGGACTCGCCCCGCTCTCCCCTACGTGGTGAAATGATAATCAAGATTGGTTAAAGTAGGTGTCTAGAAAAATAATTATAGAGCCCAAATTCCGTAATTATATAGAAAAAAACATCATACTTATGACAAAAACCCGTGGCGTAGCTCAGGGGGGTGGGGAGTGGGGGGCGAAAAAAACAATTTGGCTGTTTTGCTGTAATTCACCCCACCAATCATTCGAGATGCACTCCATTCACTTCATACAGCAAATGAAATTGACAGTTTCTCGCAATACAATTTCCCCATACGTTGGTAGGGGGGAAAAACAACAACAAAAACACACCAACGTATGGGTTTCCTGTACTACTATGAACCTTCGCAACATCCCCGAATCAATCATCAATAGGCTGTCGAACATTTTATCAGACGAAAAATCATTCACTAGAAACCGCGACCACTATATCAAGAAGCGCTTCAGAACAGCGACTACAACCATGACAACTCTCAAGTTCAAGCCTATACACTGCCCAAAGTTAGATCATGGTAAGGGATTGTTCATTATTTACGCCAAGGGGAGGAATGAAGGATTTCAGTGTTTTTGAACCCTTTTTTTCCAAGTTCCCCCCATCTCAAGTTTTTTTAAATTTCAGGTTCCCCCTGACTAGTAGAAAAAAAACCCAAAATATTTTCAATTTATGCAATTCATAAATTGGTCAATATCCATGAACCGCACATCAAATATTGTTTGATTCAAGAAATGATAGACATCAATGATATCAAGGGCTATAGTGTCAGAAGGATCTGCATTTTGGGCCAAAATGATCCAACAACACTGAGAACAATTTGGTCACAAAAGGCCTGGATGTTTTTGTCTGGCTCTACATGTAGGCCTAGGCCTATGCAAATCAAATGAAAATGCAATTTTACAGAGTGCGATTAAAGCAAATATACCCAAAGCTAAGTAAGCAATATCTGATCACGCGTATGTATCCCACCAACTTCCAAAAAACTTCAAACATTCTTATGTCACTCGCATGCCTCCCCTCCCGCCTTGTTGTACCCCCCCCCCCCCTCCCCCCCCCCCTCCCCCCCCCCTCCCCCCCCCCCCCCTCCCCTTCCCCCTTTTCTTTTTGCGTTTTCGTTTGTCCTCCAGTGGCGTAACTAGGTTTGTTTTGATATTGGGGTGGGGGCGAGGGCTTGAATTAAAGCGACAATATTGTCTTTACTAAAGTAATGCGCGCGTAGCGCGTGAAGATTTTAAACTTTACACTTGTTTTGGCTATGATTAAAAAGTACATTTTGGCTCTAAACAAGGTTGTACCCAACAATATTGTATTTGGAGGACATGGGCGCGTAGCGCGCCAATTTAAAAAAAAATTAAAATTCGTGTTCCCCCCTTAGTTAATCCAAAAAATTCGTGTTTTCGTGTTCCTCCCCCCCCCCCCTTAATTCCTATATTCCCCCCCCCCCCCCCCCCCCCCCCCCCTCTGGCATAAATAATGAACACTCCCTAATATCTAGTAGTAGTAGGAATAGGCATCACACAACATGCAATTACTTAAAAGGGAGGATGAAACCAAAAACGCCCAACAGACCCAGAGAGTATGCAACTGCAGATCCCAAAGCAGGTACATGGCTGACCGCTTTACAGTAACAGCCAAAACAAGAATCTATGGCGGTCTATCCGAAAACACGTTCAAAACTAGATACAATGGACACACCAGCTCTTTCATAAACGCACAACATGGGAGCAGAAATTTTGTGACCGTGCGAAAATTTGTGACTGTGCGAAATTTTGTGGCCGTGCGAATTTTTTTGACCGTGCGAATTTTTTTGACCCCCCCCCCCCCACTTACGTGAAATTCACGAGGTGACTGACTGGGAAAAAAATTGGGGCAACCTTTTACGAAAATTTACTACCGGGACGACATACTTCTGCCTGAGGCCTGACATGGTCAAAAAGGGCCGCTTTAATAATTTTGCCACGGCCGCTTCCAGGTCCCAGTCCGCCCCTGGTCTGGCGGGTATTAGCCAAATGCAAGCCTTACTCCAAAGCTAGCAAACGGTGCGATCTGTGCTTACATGAACGGTTTCTAATTATTTGAAGACCAGACGTAAGCTCCTTAAAGGGACACGGAGAGATTGGCGATAAAAATGAAATTTCAGGAAAGAAAAAAATAGTTTCAATAGATAAAAATAGAACCCTGAAACGTAATATTTTATGGAAAAAGGTTGAAGTAATGGCGCTAGATAGACATTCTGGTGAAGTCATATGTGCCGAATTCTACAGATAATTTCGATGTGATCTACATCGAAATTACCAAATGGTGAAATATTACATGATATACTGCGAAAAGGTAAACAGTTTCAGATGGTAGTGAGTATATGCCTAAGTATTACTTTGGTGCAAAAAACTAATTTCCAGGAAAATTGAGGCGCACTCCCATACGTATCTCTCAATGCCCCTTTAAACAAAAGGAACACGCTAATTACCACACGCAGACACAGAAAGAACTAAACTAACTACAATTGTTTGTTTGTTGACTAACATCTCTTATGGCACCTCATGCATGTAAGGAGGGGTCATCTATTTATTGCTTTTCACATCCCATTATGTTACTACTATGCATTATTTTGTTCATGTTTGTATACCTTGAGCATGCATGAGTATTTTTTTGCTGGGCTTACAATAATATACAGTGCAAGTGTTACCAGGGATTCTATTAAGTTTGGGATAGGAAAGTCCTATGCTGATTTACGTAGCGAAAACGGCCCCTTTTTTATATATACATAAATTAGGGCAATCGTCCATGACCGCCAGGTGACGTGTTTGACGTCATTTTTGGTCAGCATAGCTTTGGTGGCGCTGTTCGCGCGGCAGATTTACATACAGCCTGCTGTATTTTTACACAATATGAGATTAGAATGATCATATCCCAATAACTAATAAATCCTCTCAGTATGAAAGTAAAGATTTTAAAATGTACGAAGCAAGAAGCAACATGATTAAGCCACACACACACATCAGTTAATCTCTTCTTTGTTCTTTTCAACGCATTCTTTCGATTCTTTTCAAGCTTAAAAGACATAAATAAATATATTCCACATAAATTCATGTTCCTTGTTGAAATGGTCCTCCAATTAAATAAATTAACTAATATTGCACTGAAATAAAACTAGTATTGCACTGAAATTAACCATAAATCAATTGTATTCAATTTTCGATACATTCTAACTTATGATTAAATGTTGCAATGGTATTGTTAATACTTTTGAATTACTGCACAATAACGTTTTTGGCATTCTTACAAGTTCGTAATCATATATAGTTGTAATTAATGCAAATTGGACCAAGCCGATTTTGCTTCCTCATGTTTGCTGAAGCATATCTCCCGTTCTAAATAACCAATTGGAACGCAATAAAATGCAAATGAAAGCTTATTTACTCAGCTTTCATAATACATCAAGATTAGACCCGTGTGTTCATGTCCTTTTAAGATATCTTATGTGCCCGGTATAAGAAGTATACCCTGTATCATGAATATATTATTGACCGTTTTGTTTGGGTTATTTTTTTAGGTATCAAACAATTCGTCCGACTCAACCTGAAAACTTATCAGATGTATGATTTTGTTCGGTTTATAAAGGAATTATGTGAAAGCAACGAACAGGTCAAGAGATTGATCACGTTGTTACTGGTAAGTAGTGTAGGGCATGTCTGCGTAGGCTCATCCGTGGGCAAGTCATGAGAATTATGTTTTCTCTATAGAATATCATTCTATAGTCGATAAAGATTATGTATCTAAAAACACATTTGTATGCATATCTTAGGCCATTTGATGCAAATTAAGAATGACGTCATATTTGACGCATCACGTCAGTGGCGTACCCAGGGGGGGTCCAGGGGGCCCCTGGCCTCCCCTGAAATAACCCCGTCGTTAAAACCGACCCTCCGTCGGTAGATTTGCAATTTTGACCATGCGATTTTTTTTCGGCCTGTTATGTGGACAACTCCATCGCTACCCCCCCCCCCCCCCCCCCCCCCCCCCCCCATATGTCTGCGTAGGCTCATCCGTGAGCAAGTCATGAGAATTATGTTTTCTCTATAGAATATCATTCTATAGTCGATAAAGATAATGTATCTAAAAACACATTTGTATGCATATCTTAGGCCATTTGATGCAAATTAAGAATGACGTCATATTTGACGCATCACGTCAGTGGCGTACCCAGGGGAGGTCCAGGGGGCCCTGGCCTCCCCTGAAATAACCCCGTCGTTAAAACCGACCCTCCGTCGGTAGATTTGCAATTTTGACCATGCGATTTTTTCGGCCTGTTATGTGGACAACTCCATGGTCTAGTAAACTTAATGGTACCATTTCTATAGTGTTTTTTCTTTCAATAACTCATACATCTATCCTACCACAGAATGGCTTTTGATTAAAACTATACCATAATTATGGAGGCACAGTGCATAAAGACCAATTTCTAAAATGTAACCAAAACTGTCCGATTTGATGTCCTTTGACATCTTTTAGGACTTACGTGCCCTCTATATCGTCAGCCTGCTTCGATAGTTGCCTAACTCACTTTTCAGCGAAATTGAGTTTTTTGCATAAATCATGACTTCATTACATTATGCACATGCTGTTATAATACCTAAAGTCATTGACCAATCGAAAATGTTAATAAATGCACAATTGCAATTCTGCCTAAGTCAGCATTGCGAGTTAAGCAGATTGTATCAATGATGAAAATTGTTTAAAATGGGTCATATTAATTCGTTCGTATTAGGCATATAACAAGCCACATTTCACTTAAAGGTATATCCCCAACCTAATTCTATCTAACAGTTACTGCTCCTGTAGGAATTCACCTGCACCATTCATGTTGCTATTGAACATATCGTCAGCCTGCTTCGATAATTGCCTAACTCACTTTTCATACTTTTGTTGTTTTCTAAGAACTAGAAAAAATGAGTTAAACAATTATCTAAGCAGGGTGACGATATGTTCAATTGTTTTATTTATGTATTGGACGCTTTTGTTAACCATAACATGTGCATACAGATATTGTTATGCATTATTATGCGCATCACAATAGCAATTTTCTTTTTTCGCACAGTTTTTTGCATGTTCAATTTGTATTTCCATGCCATATTTACATGTATTTATGATGCAATCAACAAAAAAAGAGCATGCAACAAGTCCAGATAAAAGTATTTGTCATGCGAAAAAACAAGCATTTGAACCAACTTTGTCTAGTTCGCCGTAGTCTTCATGATATAAACAAACACTTTTACGAATACAAACAGCGCCGGTATATCAGGTATTTGAGTCAAAATATTCAGGTCCCGATTTTACCGATTTTTTAAACCAATTTAAAATTTATTTCATTCAAATTGGTTATTCCAAACGGGAGATATGTGCATTTTCCCAAATTCATTCTGTAGAATTAATCTGTTCCAACTTCTGTTACAAGGTATCTCTATGAATGCAAACGTTTAACGCACGCATTTTGAATGTCAATCAATGGCGTGCTGGTATTCATAATGCCTACAATGGAAAATCGGGATATTATTTGGAACACTCTGAATTTCGCTTTTTTTTTTGTGGTAGGCCTAAATATGGTTTAATTTAGGTCTGGAATAAGGTATTGTCTTGGAAATTTCACCAAGTATGAATATAAGCATTTCTACTCATATCAACAATGAAGAAATTGGCAATTACTCCTATACACAATGAAGAAATTGGCAATTTTTTAACAAGAAGTATTTTTCCTAGTGATTTTCTCAAATCGGGAAGCTGAATATTTTGACTCACCGGGACGCGAAATTCTTTCCCGTAACCAACATTTGGATAGGCTAGTTAAAATGCGTAATAATAACATCGTAGCGCGGGCGTAGTTCACAGAAAACTCGCTGTGCGCTATACATATTCGACTTACGCACGTTCTATTGTATTATATATATTGTTAAAACAGATTAGCTTTATTCCGTAAAAATCATATCGATTGAAATTCCAATCGCTGTCAGCCAACTCCTCGTGGTCTAATGGCTACCGAACAGGTATCGTGGTATTTTGCGGTAAACCTTGTCTGATATTTTTTCAACATAGGATATAATGTAATGTAAGTACAAGTGCAAAACACTTGTATACATGTATATCAGTTTCAATCCAAATATTGTTTACGGTAAAAATATCACCACCGGGACACGGTGCTACTACTGCGACTATGGCGCTCGTTCAAGCGTGACAATCGTGACAAATTACGGTTCTTCTTTTGACTTTACACCATTTTACCTGCAAATATGCGCGCAAATTTTTATATAATTGGCTAACCCTAATGGCCACGCACTAGGTGTGCACTCGCCATTACATTCATACATCTTCTCCTATATCTTCTCTAATTCTCTTCTTTTCCTCTTCTTTTTTTGTCCAAGTTTCCTTTTCCCTATTTCCGCTTCTTCCCTTGCTTAACCACTATCATCATATTATTTTCCCATCCTATCTGTCTTTTCTCACCTTCCCTTCGTTTTCGTCTCTTTTTCTCTTTCTTTTCTTTTCCTTCTTCCACTTCCTTCCTATTTAAGGTGGAAATGGTCTTTAAAGACCATTTCCATTATTAAAATAATTCCTTAAGAATGTATCTATTGACTTTACTTGTGTCGGCCATATTTGTGAAATGTAAATTTTGATCATATTTAGGATAACAATTCAATTGTCCTTTGACAATTTACAGCCATACAATAAGGTCAAAGGTCAACGCCCTCGACTAATATCCGTTATCTATGATCACAATTAGCTCTTTCTTTCTTTCTTTCTTTCTTTCATGAGACCTATAGCTCCGTAACCGTTGAACCGATTTGACCATATTTGGTCATAAGTACCCTTATGTGTACCACTACTCAGGGGTCAAATATCACACAGGCGTCATTAGGGGTCAAAACGTGAATTTTCACTTAAAACGCCCTTGCAATTTAGTGAAATGACCTAGGATCGCCAGAGGGGTCACTAGGGGTCAAAATGTTAATTGTCACTCCTTGCACTCAAAATGCTATTTTTCGGGAGGAAATGGCCGATGATTGTCAGAATTAGCCAAAAGATTCCTTGTATCCATGTACATATAGGTTCTTCAGCGATTAAAATTGACATATTATATGAGGTCAGTAGGGGTCCTAAACAGGGGTAAAATGTAAGACATACTACGATTTTGACCGAATTTGTTTCATCTTGTAGGCATTGATAAGACAAGAAAAAAGTCAATAATTATTTTAGGGTCAAAGGTCAACAAGGGATCACTATAGGTCAAAATGTCAATTTTCACTCCAGTCACTTAAAATGCTATTTTTCCGAGAGGAAATGACTGATGATTGTCAGAATTGGTCAAAAGATTCCTTGTATCCATGTAGGTTGTTTAGCGATTAAAAGTGACATATCATATGGGGTCACTATGGGAGGGGTCATTGACAGGTGTAAAACTGAAGAAATGCTCTGATTTTTACTGGACTTGTTTCATCTTGTGCGCATTGATAAGCCAAGAAGAAAGTCAATCATAACTTTGGGGTCAAAGGTCAATAAAAGGTCACTAAGGGTCAAAATGTAAATGAATAGACAATTACAGGGCCAACATTTAAGAACAAAATTATCTAATAAAGTACAATTTAAGATGTTATAAGATAAATGTATGTCAAACCATTGTGTTGAGATCATAAGCTTAATTTTCAAATTAAGATAAATGTATTTTGACAATTTACATAAAACATAAAACAAGGTCAAAGGTCAACGACTTCAACTAATATCTATGGCTCTCTGATCACAATTAGCGTAACAATTGGGCCGATTTTGACCATAAGTACCCTTATGTGCACCATTACTCAGGTTGTAAAGCCTAAGGGGTCAAAGGTCACACAGGGATCACTATGGGTCAAAACGTGATTTTCACTTAAAACGCTCTTTCAATTTAGTGAAATAATCTAGGATCGTCAGAGTTTGTCAACATATTCCTTATGACCGTACGCATGTATAACAGTTGGGTTTTTAAAATCAAAAAATATTTGGGGTCACTAGGGGTCAAAATGTAAATTTTCACTCCTCGCACTCGAAATGCTATTTTTTTCGGAAGGAAATGATCGATGATTGTCAGAATTGGTCAAAGATTCCTTGGATCGATGTTCATATGGGTTGCTCCGCGACTAGAAGGGACATGTCATATGATGTCACTAGAAATCATTGACCTAAACAGTGGTAAAATGTGAGACATGCTCCGATTTTGACCGGATTTATTTCAGCTTGTAGGCATTCATAAGCCAATAAAAAAACAATAATTATCTTGGGGTCAAAGGTCAACAAGGGGTCACTATAGGTCAAAATGTTACTTTTCACTCCAGTCACTCTAAATGCTATTTTTGAGGAAGAAATGACTGATGATTGTCATAGTGGTCAAAAGTTTCCTCGGATCGATGTTCATATAGGTTGCTCCGCGATTAAAAGTGACATGTCATATGGGATCACTAGAGGTCATTGACCTAAACAGAGGTAAAATGTAAGATATGCTCCGATTTTGTTTCATCTTGTACGCATTGATGAGCCGAGAAAAAAAGTCAATCATCGCTTTGGGGTTAAAGGTCAAGAAAAGGTCATTATGGGGTTTTTCACTACTACAGAGCTGAAATTAAAGAAAACAATTATCAAATATAGTACAATTTAAGATATCATAAGGTTATTGTCCTTTGACAACATACAGCCATATACCAAGGTCAAAGATCAAATCCCTCTACTAATATCCGTGATCTATGATCACAATTAGCTCTAGTTACCTTGATTTTTTCAAAAATCGAGGTACTGTATCTCTGCTGTTTCTTTCTTCTTTCTGGCAAACCTATCTACAAAATGCTTCTTCTCCTACAGATAAAATGCTACAATCACCAGACCCGGTCAGCAGAACCCTCTCCCTGACCTTCATAAAAGTAATTCACAGTTTTGGGTCAACGGTCACAGTGGGGTCGCTAGGGTTCAAAACGTGATTTTCACTTAAAACGCCCTTGCAATTTAGTGAAATGACCTAGGATCATCAAAATCGGTCAACATATTCCTTATAACTGTACGCATATATAATAATAATCGGTTTGGGGTCACTAGGGGTCAAAATGTTGATTTTCTTACCATATCACTTAAAATGCGTCTTGTCTTAGAGGAAATGGCTGATGAATGTCAGAGTTGGTCAAAAGATTCCTTGGGTCCATGCACAAACAGCGATTTAAGCAAATAAAATTGAGGTGTCGTATAGGGTCACTAGGGGTCATTGAACTTTACATGGGTAAAACTCAAGACCTGCTTCGAATTAGATCGGACCTGTTTTATCTTGTTTGGTTTGATGAGGCATGAAAAAATTCAATCTTCATAACCGGGTCAAAGGTCGAGAAGAGGTCACTAGGAGATTATTTTCTCATAAACTGATCTCAGACCAGAACTAAATCTAGTTCATTTTGGTTTTTTGTTTTGACCTGATGATTAAACCCTGCACATCCACGTAAAAGACATGCTAATAAAGAACAAACAGAATCAACCGAATTTAATTGTTAACTAATTTTAGGACAAAAGAAGTAGTTTACAAGTATGATGAGTTATGTGAAAGCATGTATTTGATACCTCTCCATCCATGCATGTGCCAAAGTTGTAATTTGTATTATATGTATATAACTATACCCTAAGTTCCTTTTGTTTTCATTTGGTCTTTCTGTTCAAACAAGCGTTAAAGAATTCAAAATGTCCGTTGAACTTTATCAATACGAATAATAATACATACTCTGAATTACGTCCAATTTGTCTAAGTTTGCATTGTCAAAGTGGCAGTTCAAATATTCTGATTTATAAATGTAGAATATGGTTAAATATGTTGGCTACAAATGTTCCAAAACACGCCAAATGTCATGCGTGTGGTCAATGAAAGGCTAGGCAAACATGATATTGATTTCTCACCACAAAATAAGATCAAAATTGACCATTTTGGTTCACAATTAGCCAAATGTGTCTTGAGAGAGATTAATGAGAATATTTTGAGCTAGGATCCTTCATTAAAACCATATAAAAGATTCTGATTATGACCTAAATATAGTCAAAATATATATTTAAGTTAAAATACATGAAATAATGGCTGAAAATGACCACCATTTTATAGGTTGGGTTTAAAGGTATGTTATGTGATCTTTTCCAAGGAGCGCCCTCAATCCTCGAACAAAAATTGAAAGCATATTTTCATAGATTTACATTTCTGATCATAAATCGTACATACATTCCAAGTAACAGGGCGATAAGATTCCTAATTACTTCAAAATCATGGTTTTAAAATGAAAATAAACTGTCGGAGTCTGCGCCGACAACTTATTTTAACTCTGAATTCACTCTAAAACCATGATTTTTATTTTAGGTAATTAAGAATTGTATTGCCCTGTAATTTGTAATATATTCATGATTTATGATCAGAAATGTAAATCTAGTACCATTTTCCTACCTAGTTACGCTTATAAAAACGTCTATAGCAAGAATATTTGTTACCCAAAATATTGTCAAATTTGACCTTTTTTTGGTACATAAATGGCAGAATCAAACAACATTTCACAATTAAGGTCAATAAGAATATTTAAAAAAGAATCAGGACCCCTGTTACTTTAGATAAGCCCATGAAAATATCTATAGGACTACCACTTATCACCGTAGATAGGCGTATGAAAATGTTCATTACAAGATTCCGCCAGTTTACCAAAATAAATAGTAAAAATTGGCCTTTTTGGTAAAAAATGGCCGAACACGATTCTTTTATTTTACAATAGGCCTTTCACTCTTTTCCACGATTACAAAATTCAAATTGAAATCATTCACAAACTGTTAACTCAGGCCTTAGATTCACAAACAAACTGCGAATCACCGTTTATCAAACACATTGAAAATCCAATAAGAACATTCATCAGTTGCGGATTGGGTTGATTACTACCCTTTTTTCATCGAAACTTTAACAACTTTTAAGATTAATCATTATTGCATTAGGACTCTGGTCACGCAAGTTATCCACTCTTGGACATTGAATTTGGGGGTGTTATAGGATTTATGAATAGAGGGGGTATAGTAGACACACTTTATGTCAAAGTTTAATTATACGTCTTTGTTTTCTTGGTAATATAACAATATTACCCTTTCAGATTTCACAAAATGATCCTATTCGAATGACGACCAGGCCTACGAACAGCAATGACAATGTTGAAGAAGTGCGACTATTGTTGGACAAGGTTAGCTTAAATGATACGGTTAAGTGTCTAGATCGGCAAAAGATCAAGATTCAGAGGCCAGGATTAGCACATCGACAAGAATCGACGAGCCGACAAGATCCGACGAGCTGCAAAGATCCGACGAGCCAAGATACAACCAACAGACAAGATCCGACCAACCGAAATGAGCAGACGAGCAGAAAAGAGCCGACGAGCACACAAGATCAGACGAGCCGAAAAGCTCCGGCGAATCGAAAATATCCAACAAGCCCACAAGATCTGACTAGCCAAAAAGATCTGACTAGCCAAAAAGATCTGACGAACCAAAATAATCCGACGAGCCGAAAAGAATGGACGAGCCGAAAAGATCCGACAAGACAACATGATCCGACAAGACAACAACATAATCCGACGAGCCGAAAAGAGCCAACAAGCCAAAAAGTGCAGACGACCCGACAAGATTCAACGACCCGAAAAGAATCGACGAGCCAAAAAGAATCGACAAGACAACAGGTTCCAACAAGACAACAAAAAGATTCAACGAGCCGAAAAGAGCCGACGAGCAGAAAAGATCAGACGAGCCGAAAAGATCCGGCTATTAGAAAATATCCGACAAGCCCACAAGATCTGACTAGCCAACAAGATCTGACTAGCCAACAAGATCTGAAGAACCAACAAAATCCGACGAGCCGAAAAGAATGGACGAGCCGAAAACAACCGACAAGACAACATGATCTGACAAGACAACATAATTCGTTGAGCAGAAAAGAGCCAACGAGCCAAAATGTGCCGTCAAGCCAAAAAGAGCAAACGAGCCGAAAAGAGCTGAAGATCCGAAAAGAGCCGAAGAGCCGAAAAGAGCCCACGGGCCGAAAAGAGCCAACGAGCCGAAAAGAGCCAATGAGCCGAACAGAGCCAACGAGCCGAAAAGAGCCGTCAAGCCAAAAAGAGCAGGCTAGCCGAAAAGAGCCAACGAGCCGAAAAGAGTCCACGAGCCGAAAAGAGCCCACAAGCCGAAAAGAGCCCACGAGCCGAAAAGAGCCCACGAGCCGAAAAGAGCCAACGATTATAGCCCCCGGCCATAGAGCATCCACAAGGGCAACCGAACAACATCCCCTGCCATTCTCTACAGTTACCCGAGTTACCCAACCTTTATATCATCCCTACAATTCAAGTACCGCAACTGGGAAGGATTTGACAAAGAAAAGCAGTCAAAGATTTACAAGTTTGGGATCATGCTTTAGGAAAGGATCAAAATAGAAGAGGTAATACAAATCCCATTAAAAGGGATAGCCCATGTTCAAGTATGATTCCATTGAAGGGCCTATAAACCAACGGCGTGTTTAGTTGCGGCATGGGGTGTGGGCCAACTTAAGGGCCTCGAGAATTTAGATGCTCGCCGAGGGGCGAGGGCATTTTTTCTAAGCTAAATTCAAGGTTGACAAACTTTACATGACTGCTAATGCCCGCATATCCCCGCCCCTAATAAAATCCAAACAGAGATGCAGAGTGTGCTTAGTTTGGTATCATAATCATGGTATAGCTAAAGGTCTCCTATTTCCATACATACCAAACCAAGTACAAATATCCCACGCATGACGTCGCTAAACACGACCAACCCCAGGAAAATGAAAATCCTCTGACAAGATTGAACAGGTGGATATGGGGCTGATAATATCATGGCATGTACTACACTCGCATATGATTATAATACATAGGCTAAGAGTGACTTCCAGTAATTACGCCTTGAATCAAGGCTACACTAATTACGCTAAGGAGACGTTAATGCCATCAGTTTATGCCATTAGATACGCCATCAGAGAGCATCTAAATTAAAACTGTTCTCCACGCAGTATTAGGTTTACTAGAGGGTAAAAACACCTTTGACACAACTATGTTTAAGCAAATGCCGGGCACAAATATCAGATCCTGTATGTATAAAGGAAAATATTTGCAACAAAAAAACCATGCCGTTGGATTTATAAAGGGAAACCACCTCTTGACACCCTCCTGAATCCAATTTCAAACGGTCATTATTGCAAACAAACAAAATTAAAAGTCTGCAAAATCATGAAATATTAAGGACAATAAGTTAGTAAGGTCTGTAATGGCTTAGAAACGCCATCAGAGAGCATCTAAATTCAGATATTCTCCACGCAGCATTAGCTTTATTCAGGGGGGAAACCACCTTTACAGCTATGTTTAATCAAATGCCGGGCAGAATGTAAGATCCTGTATGTATATATAAAAAGGAAAATGTTTTTAAAAACCCATGCCGCAACTCAACAACACGCCGTTGGATTAAAGAGGGACACCACCTCTTGACACCCTCGAAAAATACCTAAATTCAGTATATTATCATTTAATATGGCAAGAGTTGCCTGTTACATGGTATAACAATAGAATAATTTAACAAAAATGCTATTTTAGTTCACATGCAGGTGATCTGATAAGAAACAAGAAGAGTGTTAAAACACAATCCTCGCTTAGAGGGGGTTAGGTTTGAATGCAAGCAGAAATAAAAGAAGAATATTTTAAAGAGAATTATGTCATAACAAAACCTGCACTTTCAGTTTTCTTGAAATCAAGTTTCAAGATCTGTTTTTATAACATAGAGTCATAGTTATATTGTACATGGTTGTTTACAAAAACAAACTCCCCTGAACATTATTTTGAGTTGAAGGTCCCAAATAGGAATTGTATCTAATTAAGAATAGACTTATCACATCAAAGTCAACCAGTGGCAAAAACAACTAATTAAGTAGATAATTAATTAATGATTAATAAATAATTAATTACGATTCATTAATGATTAATTAAGTATCAATAATTAAGTATCAATAATTAATTAGAGAATAAAGGTATTGTTTTTAGACCGTACCCGTGTTATATTGTCTGACATAAATGCGGACGATAGTAGAACAACGACGCCGCAGGCGGAGTTGTTCTACGCAAAATAATAATACTACCGAACGCATTTATGTCAGACAATATAACACGGGTACGGTCTAAAAACAATACCTTTATTCTCATTCTTAAACAATCATACTTAAGACATTTATCAAAGAAATAAGTACAATTTATTGTCCACATTTGACAACTTTCACCCCTGCTAGGATCGAATAACCCACAAACATTCCATCCAATCCCATGCGACGAGTAGACCATGCGTAAGCGTCGCGGCGCCGGCATAAACGCAGGAAAGGCGCCAAAGACGCACTGCAGAAGTGCGCGTTATTGAGCAAACCACGCATTGTGAAGGTCGGACGCACTGTTAAAACGTAAGCCCAACCTCCCCGTGTTAAGTGTCTCATCTAAATGTCGCCGATTTCTCTGAGAACCAATGAGATTGCTTAAACTTTCTTAGCTGTTTAAGAATTATTAATTATTAGATAATAAGTTAATCATCAATTTATTATTGAGTAATTAATGATTAATAAATAATTAACTTATGATTAATGAATGATTAATAATTAATTAATAATAAATAATAAACTTATGTACTAACTTTTCAATTGCAATCATTAAGTTTGAGCCATTAATGTGGCACTTTAAATACACAAACCGTCTGCACCAATCTCTCAACAAACCAATTACCCTTCCATTACTGCTATTTCAGGTCATCGTGTATACATGTAAGTCAATACCGTGGTAAATGACGTGACTACAAATATCATACATTGGTTAAAACAGGCTCTATGGTTAAAATAAATGTTTCAACTTCAGTACATGTGTAATAAGTTGTACATACAACTGACAATATGAAACACAGATAATATCCAATAAGCACTGTTCTAGCGTTCATATCACAAGGGTTTCCATTTGAGAGAAGCAATGACACTTTCTTGTACACATTTACAACTGGCTGTCTGACACAAATAATGATCAAATCTAAACTGTTGTTCGACATGATTGCAAGTGTGCATTGGCCTGCCTTGAATGTAGTAGTAATGTTCATATTATATGCCTACATGCCATCTCTTATTGACCCATATTTCAACCATTATTTTGAAATCTTAACAAACTCACCATGGCAATTTTGTCTCTAGGGTCAATTGTGAACCAGATTCCAGGCATGTATCAACCTACAATAGGTGAACTATTTGACCAAAGAGGTATTAATATGTACAAGTTATTCGCCTAGCTAAGCCCATATGTCTACATGTAAATGCATGCCTGCATTATATGTCATAGCAATGTAGGGATACATTAGAAAAACTAGTAAGTATCCTGATGTGATTGGATGTCAGCGTTGGGTGCCAGCAGTGTACACATTCTGGCTGAACTAATCAAATCAAAGTTTACTTGACGTTTTGGGTGGCCTTATTTCTCACTATGCTTAGAGTACCAAATGCAATATATCAATGATATGACCTTGTTAGAAAATAAGTTGATCTCTGCAACGAGCGTAATGAACTTGTACTAGTACTAGTACAGGTTTGTTTCATTAGTCTGAAGTAGTATCATACTCGACTTCGCGAGAAAAATGATAATCCTGTACATTAAAACTATTGAGATCCATCCAAAACCTTTGTGTTGTTATAGCCATCGTGCATACATGAACCACCTGTTATTACGGAAGTCACATGCATACGAACTAAAGCAGTAATCACATTTTAGCCAAACTTCAAAAATAATTTTAACAAGGTCTTCTAAAAAACTGGGTGGACAAGTGTTTTTAGTGTCAAAAGGATGAGAAGACTTGGAATGGATCTGTTGAATTTTGTGGAAGTCGGCAAGAGGATCACTAGTGTGTTGTTTCTGGAAGGAAATCACCGAGACGTTATGTGAGCGATATGTGGTGAAGTTTATGGAGGAAAAAAAATTGAAAGAAAAAATATCATAATTTATAATTTAATTTAAATTCCAATGTTTATTCATTACGAGAAAAACGTAATTTATGACAAATTCAAAAATGCAACAAAATATAAATAACTTGTATTTTCCCGGGGCGCCAGGATAATTATTAAATAGTCAATCGTTTTGTAAAAATAAATCACGAACATCACAACACAACAGCCGAATCAAAAAAAGAAAATCGTGATAATTTATATTCATTAAATAAAAAAATATTAATAGATAAAAAAAAGAGTCTCGTTAATAAACAGACTAATGATATTGTAAGTAATTAATATAATGGAACATCAAAAAGTACCAATGTATTATACAAAAAAAGATGTGGCTCCCCGCAGAATTGACCTCAGGTCCTCCGCGTGGCAAGCGAAGGACCCATCCGCTACACCACGCAATCTCATTACTTTCAGGGGAGTTACAACGGATATAGATCATTATGACTCTCTGGTTTATCCACTCAATAAACTAAATCGAAAATTAAAATGTGATATTTATTATTTATTAAAGGCTACATTGTCAATTAAAGCACCATTTTATTTACGGTAATAGACATATTTAATATAAAATATCATTAAAATATTAATTTCGCACTGAATAACTGAATTTGGCGGTATTTTCGCATTTTATTACAACCACTTTTGAAAACTCAAGCAAACTAAATCGAACATTAAAATGTGATATTTATTATTTAAAGGCTACATTGTCAATTAAAGCACTATTTTATTTACGGTAATATACATATTTAATATAAAATATCATTAAAATATTAATTTCGCACTGAATAACTGAATTTGGCGGTATTTTCGCATTTTATTACAACCACTTTTGGTCTCTATGGTGTCCAAGTTAACTTGTCCACCAAAAAATCAGAAATAAACTATACAAATAGTATTAAATATCGTATAAATGTTATCATGTGACAAGCAACCGGCAAGCAACACATTTACTTAACAAAATGTACTCAATGGTGTTCTTAAGGTACTCAAAAATCATACTTTTGATAAGAATAAATGAAATACTTTAGTATAGGATCGAGTTATGAGTGTGGGTCAAGGGGTATTTGGGCTTTGAAAAAGAAGAAATGTAAACAAAAAACATTCCAGTGTGATTCGGGCGTTCTTTAGAATTACAAATAAATTAAGTTGAAAGGGCAATCAAACCTTTTTTTAGGCCTTATCATTACGCAATGTATGTTATATTACGCACCCCTCCCTGTGTCAAATTTACTGTTCTACGAGGCGAAATGTTCTGCGGACGAACGGACTTCTCTTGTTCAGTCGTTTGGTCGGGCTTTTTCAGAAGATGACACATAAAATTACAACAATCTGTAAAATAATTTACAATTTTTGGAAAAGGCGACGAAAAAATAAACCCTGTTCTATTGGCCTGACCGACCCATTTTTTAAAAATCGGTGAAAAACATGTTCACGTGCAAATGAATACTGACACACAAACAAAATTGGCTTGTCAAAACACAGCAAACATTTTACAGTTTTGTTTGATTTTACTGTCATTTTCAAGAGGGAAAAGTGGTTTTTTTTGTACGACCGACCGACCCATTATGAGAACAGGGTTTATTGTTTTCGTCCTTCATTTGTCCAGGACAAATGGATCCGTTCGGGCCATTAAGAGATGTATTTTTTGTCGCCTTATAGCGCAGTTTGATGGAAAGAAGCGAGCAAGTGGACTTTGTTTCAAATTCATTCTATTTAATCTGCACATTCTTTCATTACATTACAGGATTTTAGACATCGTTACAAAATATGGCAAGAAGAAATATTTTCAATGCATTTTGTAGGTTTGTTGTATGCATTTTGATTGAAAATGTTCTGGCAATATTTCTCAACTTTTTCTGATAAATGAGGGCGCTACACCAATTGTCCAACTCTGGGTGTTAATTTCTCGGAACTTGCGGGGATACCATATATAATATGTTTTGATTAAATGATCAAAGATATCATGAAATTTAAGGAAACTGTCCAGTTGAAAAATCCAGTCGCTTTATAAGCGAGAAAATGGGCATTTTGTAACACTCCTTTAGCATGTAAACCTATAGGCAAACCAATTAGTGGTGTGAAATGTTCAGCAATGTTTACGAGAGTCAACAATGATAGGTGTACAGACTGTTCCAGACATCGGTCAATAATGCAGAACGTCTGATGACCAACTTGCTTTTGGACACTAATAAGACTACTTCCGGTAGAAGAGGATCACAATCCGGGTCTTTAACATCAAAGGGTACACTCTCAGAACAAAGGTTAAAATCTTTAACCATGTTGGTTAAAAGTTTAACCAACGGGAGGTTACTAGGTGAACCACACAATTTGTTGGTTAAAACTGTAACCAACAGCTGTTGGTTAAACTTTAACCTGTGGTTGGTTACAAATTTTAATCATTTGTTGGTTAATATGTTTTGACCAACAGTGGTTGGTTAAACTTCAACCTATGGTTGGTTACAATTTTTAATCATTTGTTGGTTAATATGTTTTAACCAACAGTAGTTGTTTAAAAAATGTTGGTTAAACCTTTTTTTTTTTTTTTGCTAAACTTTAACCCATACAACATTACAATATTGATGTTTCATTGGCCCGATATTGGCTTTCAATATTGGCGCCAACCCGTGGCCAGGACCAACAAGGGACAGGACAAGGCACAAGATCCTAGCCACGAGGCCGGGAAGCGATAACTTGAAACAGCGGCCGCAATTTTTAGACCACAACCGAATTTGTATATGAAATCAATCGTGTTATTTTCCGCCCCTGGTATAATGTGCCCAATATTGGTTGCCAACATAATGCCAATTGAAGAGAGCCAATGTAAAACCAAAATTGGTCCAATATTAGTTTGGCAACATGATGCCAATTGAAGAGCGCCAATGTAAATACCAGGGGAGGAAAATAACACGATTGATTTCATATACAAATTCTGACGTGGTCTAAATAATGAAATTCTTTGGCGGGAATCTTGTTATGACCTATTGTTGGTTAAAATTATGATGCCTTAACCAACGTTGAATAAACTAAAAATTAATTATATTTTTACTCTTTAACCAATGCAGTATTAAAAGTAATTTTTAACCAACGCTTCATTTTTAACCAATGGTGTATACTTTTTAACCAACATTCTTTTAACCCATGGTTATTTAATACCTGTTCTGAGAGTGTACAAGCATAGGGCAAGATGATTTATGCTGTTAGTCAATAAACATGATTGATTGATTGATTGATTGATTGATTGATTGATTGATTGATTGATTGATTGATTGGTTGGTTGGTTGGTTGGTTGATTGATTGATTGATTGATTGATTGATTGATTGATTGATTGATTGATTGATTGATTGATTGATTGATTGATTGATTGATTGATTGATTGATTGATCGTCCCCAGGGCTCGCAGTGGTTGCCGGTCGGGTGGGTGTTCATTATTTAACAATTATTTTGTCAACATATTATGACTATTGCAACATAACAAACATGTATGCGAGGGGCCCATGCAAATATCACGTGAAAAGCACACTTTTAACGATGAAGTAAACAATTCGATCAATATGAATGTATACGGCGAAAACACGTCTCTTATAACTGCAACCTCTGCGGCTGCAGGATCGACCATATTGATTGTAATTGGCGAACACGGGTTCAATTCCCATGGTTTGCATGTCTCATTTTGTTTCTTTTTTTTAAATTTGAAGTACATGAGGATTCTGATATCTAAACTGGCAGCGATAATAATTGATTTAAAAAGCGCTTTGGGACTGTGCTTGCATTGTGGAAAGCGCTATATAAGAACGGTAATATTATTATTATTATTATGTAGTGATATTAATGACTAAATATTATAGACATTTTACTCATTTATTACTTATTGTCACAGTCGTATTTAAGGGTAATAATAATTCTCATTACTGTGTACTATTTGTTTGGCGCACGCGATAAAAATATCGTATTACCGACACCCCGCATATCGATACTACGGGTTATTTTTAGTAGCGGTTGCTGGCAACGCGATCGGGCATGATACCGCGCAAAATTCAAAAGCCTGCATAGGCATTTTAGCATCAGACAAGCCACACATCAGATGTAAATAAAATATTAAGGAAAAGGTTAGACACATTTTATACAATTCCATAGATTAAAGGGTTAATCGGTAGGAAGAAGAGATAGCGATGCGAAAATATACACCAACCATTAACATTGTATTTTTGCCGTTGGTCATTCGCCTATTATGAATGGTAAGCTATTGTATATTTAATTAAGTATTTCCGTATTAATTGTAATGAAATATTATTATTCAAGTGAATTCTACCATACGTTTTAGTACATGTTCAATAAATAGTATTACAATGTTGTATATAAAATACGTCCCTCCACTTTCCGGTTTCGAAAGCACCATAGAAATGTATAAGCCGTGCATACGATTAATTGCAAAACTGTAAACATTGACATTTACAAGTGGAGATTTGCATCGATCCGTATCAGATTATTTGAGGACAAGTTTTTTGTATTATATCCTTAAATCAATTTTGGATCTCCTTAAATGGGTGCCTGTTTATAATCGGATTGTATTATACATGTAGTGTGATAATAAAACGGATAACATTGATTGAACTAAATGATCCATTGAGCCAGCGATTACTCTGATGTTTTATGATATAATTATGTTAAACACATTGAATAGATGTGTGCAGGATATCATACGAGGGTCATTCAATAAGTTCTACCTCCTACCTCATAACTTTGCTATTTTACAAGCCAGTCGTATGATATACACTGCCGCCCATAAGTATTTCCCCCTCTGGAAGCTTGCAAGTTATCACTGTGTTGTCGACAAAGTATTAAACCATCAGACCCAGTTACCATTTTATTGTGTTCATTGTACATTTTATACCAATAAATTCATGTTTCCTATTCAGATTCATGATTTAAAAGCATTACAATTCATGATTTTATCGAGCAAGTCAAAATTCCAATATAAAATCGCCGTAGTAAATCACCTCATGAATATCAATTAGCTCATTATCGGCAGTGTAACGCTATGTAACACATCTGACCTTGACTCGGGAGTTGTGACACATCCGCGTCGCTCTAGACGTCATCCCGCCGTTGTTCTAAACGACCTTGATTTTGCTGATGATATTGCCTTACTTGAGACCACAATTCCACGAGCTCAGACAATTTATTGGTATAAAATGTACAATGAACACAATGAAATGGTAATTGGGTCTAATGGTTTAATACTTTGTCGACAACACAGTGATAACTTGCAAGCTTCCAGAGGGGGAAATACTTATGGGCGGCAGTGTATTCCACAATTGAAGCTTTGAATCTCAGCTACAAAATAATAGCAGATTGGTTTGTATACTCATTGTACTTTTCTGGATATGCAGTAAAAACTAAACTTCCATTTAGTGCGACGGAAACGGGTAAAAAACCACCAAATGTCTCCTAAGTGCTATTCATTTGGCCAATTCTAAGAGAAAAAATGTACCTATCGGTCAATTACAATCGTTCAAAGTAACAAATATCTCTTGAACAGACTTTAAAAAAACCACAAATGACTGATTTCTTGGCGGAAAATACCCTCTTATTAGCCAGAACCAGACCAGGACAGCCATCAATTTTAACCCTACCCTAGAGAACCGCTGCAAAAGTCATATTTGCTTTTCATAGGAACTAAGAGATCTTCATTATACAGGACTAAATGGATACATTTCAAGTCTCTCAAAGATATGTTTTCTATCACTGACTACCTGATAAACTATTCTAAATGTTGCATATAAGGAAAACGGATAAAGTAACTATCATGTTTAGATTTAACATTCGAGGCATCACTGTGGCTATACTTGTAACAACGAACATTTGACTGAATATCAGTATTCCAGTATGCTAAGGGCGTGTCAATACATTCGAGTTGATATTATACTATTTGCAAGCTACAAAGGTTAATATTGCCTACAATATAATTTATACATGATAGTATAGCATTATATTCAGAAATCATCCATTGTTTTCTATTTTCAGTATTTTTATCGGGCGTTATACCTAATCATACAATACGTGGAGAAAGCGACAAAACATGTATTTATCTTTGGGGTAATTTTCCGTGTCCGTTGTCCAAAATCTCTCTCTGGCTTTGATTGCATCATGACAAAAATGAAATAGGTATCAATTACCATTTACTATAATGTGTAGCTATGATTCAGAGCTATATGCTATAATCATGACAAATGTCATGAGGCTGACATTCATATTAGCGATGTTATGAGTGAGGAGGTAGAACTTATTGAATGACCCTCGTATACATTATCATAATACTATTTTTGGCGAGTCTGTCCGTCTGTCTGTCTGTCTGTCTGTCCGTCCAATGCCTTCAGGTGCAGATCCCTGCCCATCTGCCCATGTAATCGCTATGCACAGGGATCTTCGCCCCACGAAGCAACGAGTGCCACGCAAGTGTCACGAAAGTGTCACGCACCGCCCACTACCGACATTTTGATTTTCTTTAACCCGGCTAGCTACTATTTGGACTAAAATTGTGGCTTAATATGTGAGTGATGACATATGGTCTTTACCCAAAATATGTTCATCTTGGACATAGCTACATTTCTATATACAGCGTGTATCAAAAAGAACGCAACACTTTTTGTCGAGAGCTGTACGGTCACAGTAAAAGACAAATCACTCTAAAACTTATATATTCTGTTAGGTCTACTTATTGGCTATCACATAGTTAAATTACAACGATATCGATTATTTATTCGCTGAGATATTAAAGGTATAAGTAGAGAAGTGCAAAACACGTTTTACATCGTTCGTTCTAAAAACTTGGATTTTCCTGTCCGATTAGGGGCCATATCCAAACTCTCAGTGATTTTAAAGCATTTTTCTACCGATTTTACAACGGTATTCCAACGGTATTTCGGTCTATTGTTAAAAGCATCGGAAAAAGATCGGTGATTAACTAGAGCCTCCCTACGAATCTGGCGTTAACAATAGAACTATTGTAGTACTCTGGATGGCTCAATTAGTGAAGCAGACAGATGAAAGGTTGTGTTATTAAGCTGACTAGTGTTCACCCGACCCCGTTGTGACGTAAAGAGCGACCCATTTGCCAGATTGTACACCTACCGGGTTTCTAGTACAAGTGCCAGGTTTTATCATGGCAGGTGATAGAGGCTAATCGCGACACTCCTCAAACCCCGACTCAAACGAGATATGTTTGTAGCCGCCTATTCATTGCTAGGCTTATTGTAATCCACTCGTTAACGTCATAAGAATAATCCTCCTTGAAGTGGCCTTTAAAGACTATTGTTCAGCCGTGGATGATTTTAGAGTAAGCAGTACAAGCAGTATAAGCATGGATAATGTTATCATTGAATACTAAACAATATGGGAGCCATTAAACATACAACGTGTTATTGTTTTCTGGTATAGGCATAATGTGTGTAATCAAGTAGCATTATGAATCTTACTCCCCTAAATAGTGTCATTTTTCTGCGTTTTTAGACTGTTTAAGAATGTTGCATACACTCTGAACGTGACCTAATAAATAATAAATAAATAATAAATATGAAGAAATTAAGTAATTAATGTAAATAAATAATATATAGATTAATAATTATATCAATAAAATAGTATATTAAGGCCTATTTATAATTAATTGATTGATAAATAATTAAATAAACATCAACAATTAAGAAAGTAAATACAAAATAAATAAATAACGTTAAAATTATGTCAATATAAATGAAAACCCCGAACGGACGTATAATGAGAGAACAATAATAAATATTATATTTCGGCATACTTAAAACCCTAACCGACCTCTACCCAGACTCGACCGCTCTGAGTATAGAGCGCAAGGAATATAAACCGCCACAAAGATTCGAACGTACGGCCTGCTGATTGAGAGTCCTAATCTTTACCAACTGAGCTATTTCGATTTTCCTGAAATCCTCAGCGCTTTATACCCAAATATAGTTCTCATTCAACTATTCCCTAATTATACACACGGGTTTTTCAACACGGTGTTGTTGTCTATAAAATGAGTCTATGATTTATTAGATTTAACGAATAACAAATCCCGTACTTTGTGAACCGATTCTTAAAGGGGCGTGTACATCTCAAGTGTTTGTCCTGGACAAAAATCACATGACACGCTTCGCTCCCAAGTCCTCGCGTGCCCGGCAAAAAGCCCATGATGCAATACTAAGTCGTAAAAGATGTGCACATAAATCGACAAAATGCTGTACAAACGAAATTTAATATATCTAGAATTGTTTCAAAAAGTAGTGTTATTCGTTACATTTAAATCAGAATTACTTTCTTTTAACAGTAAATAATCAACTTTTGAGCGAGAAACTATCTTAAAACTACAAAGATTAAGAAATATAAAGCATTTTAAACATCTAATTTAGAGAAGAGTGGTATGTTGAACCATATTACTTTTGTTTGTTATTGCGTTCACATAGCGCATAGTTGGCTCAGCGGTAGAGCATTGGACTAGTAAACCGGAGGTCGTGGGTTCGAATCCTATCACGTCTTGAAATTTTATTTTAATCGTTTATATACATTTTTTATTAGTTTTCGATATTGTTTATCATTTCGTATAATTATTCATTATTGTTCAATTATAGTTTATTTTGGAATGTGGAATTATTTACGATTTCATTTTAATTTTCCACTGACTGTTTAGTGTGCATGGCATCATGAAATGTGAATGAACCGCGGTATACCACCGAACTGTCCTGGTCGTGTGCCTCGAATTGGAACCCCGTATTTTGAGGAGGTGTGACATTTTTACACTGTTAATGATGTTTATATTATCACCGTTTCTATATTTCTTGTCATAAAATAACCAATTTGGTGTCATTACAAAGCACAATAAATATTCTTTCCATACCATCTACAAAATAATGTCTTAATTATTTCAGTTTTAACTGGGAGCAAATATTTGATCAACAGGTGCTTGGGGAGGAGGGGGAGGAGCCGGAGGAGGATAATTGAGGAGCCAGCAGTCCCATACACACACACAGCGCCAATCTCTAGACAAGCTATGAAATACTTCATTCACTTCACTTATTGATTATCAATACATGCTAGGTGGATTGTCAGAGAGATCGGGCTGTGATCTGAGGAGTAAACAGGAGTGTTGGGGAGGAGGAGGAATCGCTGAATATGAGAAGCTAATCTGACAGACACGCAATGAAATAAACTGCGCCAATAAAGTATCGAAACACTTACAAATGGTCAGATTTATCGGAACCTGAATTAGTATGCAAAAAAATAATTAAATAATTCGATTCACAGTTATCTTCTGCGCATTTTGACACCTCTTTTGTTGCGCTATGATGTTGTTTGGCGGATTTATGGGCACTTGAGTGGCTTAAAGTCGAATTCTAAAGTTGTAACAGCTCCTATTCACCCCAATTCCAGAAAGGAACTCGCACAAAGCATCACACACAGACAAAATTAAGACAAAAGACACCAATTTGTTCTGTTTACTTAACCATGACAATTAATGATTGATTATTTATTGATTTATGCCTTCCATCTCTGACCCTTTTGTTTTGTTATTGAAAATTAACGCTGATATTCATTGCAATCGATTTATCCAACACGCGACATACACATCATTTAAAAAAGGCGGGCAAAAATAATGATGATCTTATTCGTTGCTGGAATGGGGGTTTTGCAACTTTAGAATTCGACTTTAAGCCACTCAAGTGCCCATAAATCCGCCAAATAACATCATAGCGCAACAAAAGAGGTGTCAAAATGCGCAGAAGATAACTATGAATCGAATTATTTAATTATTTTTTTGCATACTAATTCAGGTTCCGATAAATCTGACCATTTGTAAGTGTTTCGATACTTTATTGGCGCAGTTTACTTCATTTACATTATTCATTGACGATACATGCTAGATATAATTATGTCAGAGAGACTGGCTGTTGTGTACCGATTAGTAGTATACCGATTGATTTATTTATACTGATAACAATTCATACACTTGTGCATAATCTTAAAATAAATTAACCACCTCATGGAGTGAAACATTATAAACAAGTCCCTTTTACATTCTGTACGTGTGGTATGTTTACTTTGATATAACCAGACAAATAACAGCTTACAAATTACAAGGTATGCACACTCTACTGCATGCATGCCGAATGAGTTCAAAAAGCCCGCGTGTACATCTCATGCTTTAACGTCCCAATCGATACTATACGGTGTGCATATTGCATGCGCGGAATCTTGAAATTTGTCCAAAATTTGTGACATCTTTATCAATTTTGACAGATTTACGGCGCGTAGCGAGATGTGGGAAGGGGTTGGGGCTTCAGTCCATCGGTGTCATTGTTTCTAGTCTGTTGATCATTGTCGGACAAAAGTACTTACATTGTATCTTGCACAATTACAGAATACTATTTGATTTTACCCATGCTCAAACATTTTTATGGCAGTAAACTGAAGAAAATAGATTGTTTTCAAAAATAAGCGCTCCGTTAGATCACATGTGCTTTATTTTGTAACACCCTGTATATGATGTTATTGGTCATATTAAATTTAGTATGTATATCCAGGCAACATTTCTAATTGTAACATGATCATTTCATATGTGTTTCATTTTATTTCATTATCATTGCTTTCATAAAAATAGAATCAAAAAGTGAAGAAACGCGTGGATTGAGGACTCGATCATACATGTGCATTTCGCTTGTTACACCCTGTATAATATGGTAATTATTGGTCATATGTTTGTGTTTGGTGCAATATTATTACAAAACGTAAATTTAAAATTTATCATGACACTAAATTATGATAACGGTTAACTTTATTTCAGAAATACGTTTTCACAGACTTATATTGTTACAAATTTTGACCACCCTGTATAAGGTATCCTTCATAACTAAAGACAAAGGTGGTCACATTTTTCTTTGTAATACTAGTGTATACGTTTGAATTATGCAGCTTAGTAAATTATAATTTTATCTTCAAGGTATGTAAATGACCAGTGAAAATTTTGTATTTTTAGTGCATTTCTTGATGTTTGCACCCTATATATTATCTACCCACCCTGTATAATGACCTTGATATTGATATTGTGAGATTTTGAAATTTGTATGCTTTCAGGAAATGTATACTTTCCTTATACTCCTATGTATAGTTTTAATGCTAAAAATGTTTTAAGCAAAATCCATGTGATTTTTCCATTTTTAGCATATGTCACACAAAGGGGTCCCAACTCAAGACACACGACCTCCTACTCCTATGCAACAGGCCAATACAATAGAAACTCGTTGTGTGTTATTATCGATTGAGCTAAACTTGTAAAGTAAATGCCAGCCGTTATGTGATACAAATCAATGTGCCTGTATTATTATTATTGAAATAATGTTTCGGTGGTGTAGGAAATAGGAAAATCGATTCAAGGACATGAGCCGACTGGCTTCTTATTTACATAACAATTGGCCTTTGCAGATCATGTTCATAGACTAGCTAGGGGCCATCATAATGTAGGCCTAGGAGTAGTAAACACAATTATATTTACAGGACATTCTTTATCGCAGTGAAATTGCAAAAGAAAAAAAGTATCATTCAACATTCAATAAATATAGCGAACGATAAGCAATCCTGTCAATTTATAAAAACAAACAGTGTAATAACAAAACAGAAAAGAAAACCATCCCCATCCGCAGGATTCGAACCACTGACCTCATGATTGTGAAGCCGGCGCTTTGACGTTTGAGCTAATGAAGGCTATACATAAACGTTTTGAAGAAAAACATTACATAGGGTTCAAAATACAAATATCTCTTAAATCGGAGGCTAAAATGCTTTATATTTCGATTGGTGTGCATTTTTAATTTGGGTTATCGCCCAAAAGTTGATTATATGCTGAAGGAGATTGTAATTCTGATTTCATTATAATGCATAACACTATTTTTTGAAACGATTCTAGACATTTCGTTCGTAAATAAATTTCAACATTACGTTTGATCGATTAAAATTCGCGGCAAATCTATTGCACCATGGGTATTATTACTTGGAAACACGGAGTCTCAGATACATAGGGAGTCATGTGACTTTTGTCCAGGACAAACACTTGAGATGTACACGCCCCTTTAAGTTATTTTCGTTCGGCCTATATATAATTTTTGAACAACATTAAAAGCTATTCGCGGTCTGATAAATGTACAATTTAACCCAAAAAAACTAGTACCCCACTCCCCCCCCCCCCCCCCTCCACCTCCCAACTCAAAGGTTGCATTCATGACTCAACGATTTTTACGAAACTTATGTAAATCCCTATCGATTGCACAGTCAGACATCAAGGAATTACCTCAATAGAATCCACTTCACTCATGCGTGTCCGTAACAAAAGGTTCTTGTTCCCGTAGTATTCGTTGTTCAGATCAATTTGATTCAAGTCTTACTGTTCAAAGAATGACCTATACATTTGGCAGGTTATTTAAACGAGTATCCGTCAACATGCGTGTTGATCTGTAGTATCAGTCTTTTCAAATTTGGGAACAGACTTTAGTTCCTACAAATATGATTGACTCATGGATGGCTTCTATTGCTAGTATTCACATCACATTATCTAAATCAATATTCAATACATATAGATGGTGTGACCGGTGACGTCATGTATTTACAAATGGGACACCCTCTGTTGATTCCCTCCAGGCAGAATATACAGTAAAGTTATGAAGACAACATGAAATTTCTTTCTAATTAATTGTAAAACTCATTTTTTTGGATTTTTTTGTGTGAAATGCGATAGCTTATAGCATTCCTAAGCAAGTTTAAAGACAGTTTTGATAACAATTTGCTGTGACACCACTATCTAGTTAGAAAACCTGATCTGGCCTATGTAAACTATAGGAACTCTTGCCCGGTGTGTTTTGTCTCAAATCAACAGAGGGCGTCCTAAATGTAAACAACGGTCACCTCATCTATAGCATTGAATATAATTTAGATTACAAAAAGGATTTGGTTTTTCTGTCACGAGGAGGACAAGGAAAACATTCAATTGTACCTGTCCAATTACTGTATCCGATTTCGTATCGAATATTGTTAAAATCCATGTTCTGTTTCTTATAATTTTATTGCTACTACGTATGTAGCTCCTTATAATAAAACAACAATCAAAAACCACACACACACAAAAAGCCCCCAACAAACAAAAACAAAAACAACAAAAAACAAATTCAACCCCCCCCCCCCCCCCCCCCAAAAAAAAAGTAAGAAAAAACAGAAGAAATAAATATAAAGGGATAACATAAGTAAATATAATCATAAATATGGGTAAAAACCGTGGGACGTACAAAATAAAGGTACTACTGAGATCGAACTTACGATTCAATGGTATCTATATCAATATGAGTGTTCATTGTAAATCCGCTGCCCTACCAACTGAGCTAACCGGTACACAGCAATTTCTTGTCATGCGCATTCAAATATATGGATAGGTTCACATGATTATTTTTTTAAAATGATAACACAATAATAGGTCTTATGAATAACAAAGCCCCTCCCCAAGAAAAATAAATAAAAAATATTAAAAAAATAACAAAACGAAAACGTTAACAAAACAAAACAAAACAGAGAAATTGGAGACACAGAGAGAAAAATAAGAAGAAAAGGGAAAAAACAGACAGAGAAGAAATAATGATTGGTTGAGGAATTGAACCCGGGATTCCTGCGTGTGAGCGCTAGATCGTGGCCACTATGCTACACTAGACTATTACAATGTTGGCAAAGTCGTTGATAAATATATATTTAGTATGGAGTTATTCAAGCATCACATTTCTTATGCGATGCTGCTCCCCAAACTTTGTTTTCAAAATTAAAATAATGAAGCGATTAACATTTATAAAAATGGGAATTGTTCTTTAGGATTTCAGCTTCTTGCCGGTGCTGTGCAATCATTTGACGCTCAATTCTCATAGCCCTAGTGAACGCAATACTGAAGCGATTACAGAATCGCTTCAGTTCACTCGGGCTATGAGAATTGAGCGTCAAATGTCGCAAGTTGTATGGTGGTTTCACCATACAACTTGCGACATTTAACAGCTCCTATTCACCCCAATTCCAGAAAGGAACTCGCACAAAGCATCACACACAGACAAAATTAAGACAAAAGACACCAATTTGTTCTGTTTACTTAACCATGACAATTAATGATTGATTAATTATTGATTTATGCCTTCCATCTCTGACCCTTTTGTTTTGTTATTGAAAATTAACGCTGATATTCATTGCAATCGATTTATCCAACACGCGACATACACATCATTTAAAAAAGGCGGGCAAAAATAATGATGATCTTATTCGTTGCTGGAATGGGGGTTTTGCAACTTTAGAATTCGACTTTAAGCCACTCAAGTGCCCATAAATCCGCCAAATAACATCATAGCGCAACAAAAGAGGTGTCAAAATGCGCAGAAGATAACTATGAATCGAATTATTTAATTATTTTTTTGCATACTAATTCAGGTTCCGATAAATCTGACCATTTGTAAGTGTTTCGATACTTTATTGGCGCAGTTTACTTCATTTACATTATTCATTGACGATACATGCTAGATATAATTATGTCAGAGAGACTGGCTGTTGTGTACCGATTAGTAGTATACCGATTGATTTATTTATACTGATAACAATTCATACACTTGTGCATAATCTTAAAATAAATTAACCACCTCATGGAGTGAAACATTATAAACAAGTCCCTTTTACATTCTGTACGTGTGGTATGTTTACTTTGATATAACCAGACAAATAACAGCTTACAAATTACAAGGTATGCACACTCTACTGCATGCATGCCGAATGAGTTCAAAAAGCCCGCGTGTACATCTCATGCTTTAACGTCCCAATCGATACTATACGGTGTGCATATTGCATGCGCGGAATCTTGAAATTTGTCCAAAATTTGTGACATCTTTATCAATTTTGACAGATTTACGGCGCGTAGCGAGATGTGGGAAGGGGTTGGGGCTTCAGTCCATCGGTGTCATTGTTTCTAGTCTGTTGATCATTGTCGGACAAAAGTACTTACATTGTATCTTGCACAATTACAGAATACTATTTGATTTTACCCATGCTCAAACATTTTTATGGCAGTAAACTGAAGAAAATAGATTGTTTTCAAAAATAAGCGCTCCGTTAGATCACATGTGCTTTATTTTGTAACACCCTGTATATGATGTTATTGGTCATATTAAATTTAGTATGTATATCCAGGCAACATTTCTAATTGTAACATGATCATTTCATATGTGTTTCATTTTATTTCATTATCATTGCTTTCATAAAAATAGAATCAAAAAGTGAAGAAACGCGTGGATTGAGGACTCGATCATACATGTGCATTTCGCTTGTTACACCCTGTATAATATGGTAATTATTGGTCATATGTTTGTGTTTGGTGCAATATTATTACAAAACGTAAATTTAAAATTTATCATGACACTAAATTATGATAACGGTTAACTTTATTTCAGAAATACGTTTTCACAGACTTATATTGTTACAAATTTTGACCACCCTGTATAAGGTATCCTTCATAACTAAAGACAAAGGTGGTCACATTTTTCTTTGTAATACTAGTGTATACGTTTGAATTATGCAGCTTAGTAAATTATAATTTTATCTTCAAGGTATGTAAATGACCAGTGAAAATTTTGTATTTTTAGTGCATTTCTTGATGTTTGCACCCTATATATTATCTACCCACCCTGTATAATGACCTTGATATTGATATTGTGAGATTTTGAAATTTGTATGCTTTCAGGAAATGTATACTTTCCTTATACTCCTATGTATAGTTTTAATGCTAAAAATGTTTTAAGCAAAATCCATGTGATTTTTCCATTTTTAGCATATGTCACACAAAGGGGTCCCAACTCAAGACACACGACCTCCTACTCCTATGCAACAGGCCAATACAATAGAAACTCGTTGTGTGTTATTATCGATTGAGCTAAACTTGTAAAGTAAATGCCAGCCGTTATGTGATACAAATCAATGTGCCTGTATTATTATTATTGAAATAATGTTTCGGTGGTGTAGGAAATAGGAAAATCGATTCAAGGACATGATGTAGGCCTAGGAGTAGTAAACACAATTATATTTACAGGACATTCTTTATCGCAGTGAAATTGCAAAAGAAAAAAAGTATCATTCAACATTCAATAAATATAGCGAACGATAAGCAATCCTGTCAATTTATAAAAACAAACAGTGTAATAACAAAACAGAAAAGAAAACCATCCCCATCCGCAGGATTCGAACCACTGACCTCATGATTGTGAAGCCGGCGCTTTGACGTTTGAGCTAATGAAGGCTATACATAAACGTTTTGAAGAAAAACATTACATAGGGTTCAAAATACAAATATCTCTTAAATCGGAGGCTAAAATGCTTTATATTTCGATTGGTGTGCATTTTTAATATGGGTTATCGCCCAAAAGTTGATTATATGCTGAAGGAGATTGTAATTCTGATTTCATTATAATGCATAACACTATTTTTTGAAACGATTCTAGACATTTCGTTCGTAAATAAATTTCACCATTACGTTTGATCGATTAAAATTCGCGGCAAATCTATTGCACCATGGGTATTATTACTTGGAAACACGGAGTCTCAGATACATAGGGAGTCATGTGACTTTTGTCCAGGACAAACACTTGAGATGTACACGCCCCTTTAAGTTATTTTCGTTCGGCCTATATATAATTTTTGAACAACATTAAAAGCTATTCGCGGTCTGATAAATGTACAATTTAACCCAAAAAAACTAGTACCCCACTCCCCCCCCCCCTCCACCTCCCAACTCAAAGGTTGCATTCATGACTCAACGATTTTTACGAAACTTATGTAAATCCCTATCGATTGCACAGTCAGACATCAAGGAATTACCTCAATAGAATCCACTTCACTCATGCGTGTCCGTAACAAAAGGTTCTTGTTCCCGTAGTATTCGTTGTTCAGATCAATTTGATTCAAGTCTTACTGTTCAAAGAATGACCTATACATTTGGCAGGTTATTTAAACGAGTATCCGTCAACATGCGTGTTGATCTGTAGTATCAGTCTTTTCAAATTTGGGAACAGACTTTAGTTCCTACAAATATGATTGACTCATGGATGGCTTCTATTGCTAGTATTCACATCACATTATCTAAATCAATATTCAATACATATAGATGGTGTGACCGGTGACGTCATGTATTTACAAATGGGACACCCTCTGTTGATTCCCTCCAGGCAGAATATACAGTAAAGTTAATGAAGACAACATGAAATTTCTTTCTAATTAATTGTAAAACTCATTTTTTTGGATTTTTTTGTGTGAAATGCGATAGCTTATAGCATTCCTAAGCAAGTTTAAAGACAGTTTTGATAACAATTTGCTGTGACACCACTATCTAGTTAGAAAACCTGATCTGGCCTATGTAAACTATAGGAACTCTTGCCCGGTGTGTTTTGTCTCAAATCAACAGAGGGCGTCCTAAATGTAAACAACGGTCACCTCATCTATAGCATTGAATATAATTTAGATTACAAAAAGGATTTGGTTTTTCTGTCACGAGGAGGACAAGGAAAACATTCAATTGTACCTGTCCAATTACTGTATCCGATTTCGTATCGAATATTGTTAAAATCCATGTTCTGTTTCTTATAATTTTATTGCTACTACGTATGTAGCTCCTTATAATAAAACAACAATCAAAAACCACACACACACAAAAAGCCCCCAACAAACAAAAACAAAAACAACAAAAAACAAATTCAACCCCCCCCCCCCCCAAAAAAAAAAAGTAAGAAAAAACAGAAGAAATAAATATAAAGGGATAACATAAGTAAATATAATCATAAATATGGGTAAAAACCGTGGGACGTACAAAATAAAGGTACTACTGAGATCGAACTTACGATTCAATGGTATCTATATCAATATGAGTGTTCATTGTAAATCCGCTGCCCTACCAACTGAGCTAACCGGTACACAGCAATTTCTTGTCATGCGCATTCAAATATATGGATAGGTTCACATGATTATTTTTTTTAAATGATAACACAATAATAGGTCTTATGAATAACAAAGCCCCTCCCCAAGAAAAATAAATAAAAAATATTAAAAAAATAACAAAACGAAAACGTTAACAAAACAAAACAAAACAGAGAAATTGGAGACACAGAGAGAAAAATAAGAAGAAAAGGGAAAAAACAGACAGAGAAGAAATAATGATTGGTTGAGGAATTGAACCCGGGATTCCTGCGTGTGAGCGCTAGAGCGTGGCCACTATGCTACACTAGACTATTACAATGTTGTCAAAGTCGTTGATAAATATATATTTAGTATGGAGTTATTCAAGCATCACATTTCTTATGCGATGCTGATCCCCAAACTTTGTTTTCAAAATTAAAATAATGAAGCGATTAACATTTATAAAAATGGGAATTGTTCTTTAGGATTTCAGCTTCTTGCCGGTGCTGTGCAATCATTTGACGCTCAATTCTCATAGCCCTAGTGAACGCAATACTGAAGCGATTACAGAATCGCTTCAGTTCACTCGGGCTATGAGAATTGAGCGTCAAATGTCGCAAGTTGTATGGTGGTTTCATGTTCCAAAGGGTTACAGGCCAAATGCAATGCGATGTGACTGTTGACAACCATCAAAGACCATGATATTCTATTGATAGGGAACATTGTATCGAAAATTGAAGAAAGGACAAAAGTCGGAAACAATATCCTCTCTAAACTAATGACCTGGATTGTATATTGTATAATACATAGGTATTATATTGTATAATAGTAATACTTCCAAACACGATGGTCAATATATTACGCCCCCTCCGTCATCACCCATCCATTGTACAAATATGTTACGTGACCTATCGCCAAAATGTTTTCAGCATTTATTTCAATGGAATGAAGGGGGAAATGGGCTACTTTCACAAGATCTTGGCAATACTGCGCCGAACAATAGATGAATAGAGTGAGAGTAAACAACATGCTACACTCGTGATGGAGCGGTAGCTTAATTCATATTTCTAGACGACCAGATACATTGATCGGCGGTGAACGTAAACATTTTACAATCGGATTTAAAAAGCTTATAGTATTTCTTAAAGAATATAACACAACCTTCCTCGATCTATTGTTAACGCCAGATAAGTAGAGAGTCTCTAGTTAATCACCGATCTTTTTCCGATGCTTTTAACAATAGAACGAAATACCGTTGGAATACCGTTGTAAAATCGGTAGAAAAATGCTTTAAAATCACTGAGAGTTTGGATATGGACCCTTAGTGTTATGGGTTAACAGTTTAATACCTATGTAACTTTAATGTCTGGAATGGTTTACCTTAATTTCCTTTGTTTGAGTAAGGTGTGGTATACATAAAATCATTGAATCGTGTAATCTGATAATCATTCGAGCATCTGAATACGTCAATCACCCTTTTAAGTTCTGTAGCACCGATTGCTATGATCGCCACATAATGTCTATGGCCTACGTTCTTTCATACATTAAAGTTCATAATCGATGCATCTTAAAACAAGGACAGCATTTTGAGGGTCGAGGAGCACCATATTAAATGTCCCATTCCCATCCCATTCACAACAGACTAACAATGACTGATTCATACAAGACAATTACTACCTTCACTGGACTATTCCATTTGTTTATCTTTTGAATAATGTGTCATACTGTTTTATTTATGACATTAACGAGAGAAAAAAGAGAGAGGATTTGCAAACAGACTTTGTAATCTGGATTTTCAAATTGTGTCATTAACTATCAACTAATTTATTGCCAGATTTAATTAATATTGATATGATACTGTAATAGCCAGACATTTGATACCTTTAACATGTCATTTTCTTCTCAGAATGATGAGTTTTATTCCAATTATTTAAGTACAATGAGTTATTAAAGTGTCTTGCTAATATTCACCTGACAAGAAAATCAGGCATACAGGATAAACGATGTAAAACGTGTTTTGCACTTGTCTACGTGTATCGTTGATATCTCAGCGAATCAATAATCGATATCGCTGTAATTTGACTATGTGATAGCCAATAAGTACACCTAACAGAATATATATATTTCAGAGTGATTTGTGATTTGCCGTAATCGGAGAGCTCGCGACAAAAAGTGTTGCGTTTTTTTTGATACACCCTGTAGATGACTGTTTGTTATCCTTAAAGATCACATAGTAATAAGCATCTATACGGGACTATACGACTGCCAAATAAAATATTTTACGAACTTTTCTAATGTAAACAACAAACTCTTACACTGTTGCTACTCGCCCGCGTATAAACAAAACGTGTCGCACGCGTTGCCGACGCACGTGTAATGGCGCAGACCGTAAGGTGCGTACGCGTTCGTGGCGCAAACTGGGTCTTAATTTCTCTTATGGGGCGGGTAAAAGGAGGTAGTTCGGGTCTCCGCAGTGCAAACCGTACAGTAGACCTACAATATAACGGCGCACGAGGAGACGAGAACAAAAAGTCAATCATACAAGCCAGGATAGAAGTAGGACTCCAAATAACTTTAACTCCCGGGCGTGTTTTTGTCCAAGTTTTTGTATGAGTTAAACTATGCATATGATCAGGATAAAAAGGGTCAAATGTGTGGAGGTTGAGTCTCTGCATGCGCCAGGAATCAAACCCAGACCATGAGCGTGCAAGTGTGTAGTGTTGTAGTTTAACACTATAGCAATTCGGATAGGCCCTAGGCCAATCATGGAATGTCTGTGATGGGAATGTTACATGGATATCGGTGTGCGCACCTCTGCATGGTTTAAATACATATGGTCACGCGTTATGAACTCGCCTCCCAATAGGGTGGTGCCGTTACATTTTTTAGTTTCATGCTGTAATTTTCCTCAAATATTTTTAAAACCACAAAAGCTATCTCAACAAATTTGGTATCATTTTAAAGCCCTAATAACAAGCTATCTGCCTGCAAAATGGCATTGGTATAGCTAATACAGAATGGGAGATACAGCTGTTTGATGTTTGGGGACCAGGGGTGGTGCTGGAAGGGGTGTTTCTGGAAGGGGTGCCGCCTGTACAAACTCAATGGGGATAATCCCATGTTTTGTTCTTTTTACAATTACTAGTCATCTCCTAATGTTACAAACACCATTCTGGTCCCATTTTAAAGGATAATTAGTAGTCTTTAAGTATGTGGTTCAACAGACTTGTCAACTATTTGTAACAACTAATTAATTATGGATAAGACAATGAACATCAGCTTTCTTCCTATTCGCTACACAGTAAACATGAATAATCAGCCTCAATTTACCGGATTTATAAAAATGACAATAACAGAAAAAGTTTCAACCTATGATAGCAAAAGTATACATTTTTGGAAAGCTTGTAACTAGAGGAATTCAGAAATGCAGTTTATATCAGGGAAGGGTTCATCCTTAAACAAATATTAGTGAAAATTCTAAAAATATATAAAATAAAAATTGGGAGATATTCACTAGCCGGTATAATTACCATACCGACGTAGTAACTTTAACAATTATATATCATCTAATGGGTAATTTCATGAGGAATTCAAATATGTAAAGTAAACAATGATAGGGGTAGGTATAAAAAATATATGGATCTCGAATTAAAAATTAAAAACTCGGATATTTTCCCGAACATTTCCGATCATACCATTTTAGTTCTTAGTCGTACTATAATTTTAATGGCATATTTGGTTTCCTCATGAAATTTCCCTTCAGAAAATATATACTTTTACTACCTCAGGGGGGTATACAAGCAAATATAAATGTGTAAAGTTAAAATCATGTCGTGAAAGCCAAAATCCGTGTGTAACGCGAAAGGAGGCGAGCTTAAAACACATGACCATATACATAAAACGTTTAGGCATACCTACGGAGGAATAATCAATGTCGACACACAGTTCTCAAGACTAGGCACAGATGATCATGACGATAGACCCCTCCTCTCGCCGACTCTAAAACTAAACTAAGACCCCACTATAAAACCCTTACCCTAGGCCTAATATAACATGTACTGAATTACATGGATAATTTGATATAAAGACATCAAAAAAGTAACTCGGCTGTTGTAAAAGCACCTATAATTTTAAAATTGTCACTCATATTCTAAAAATGAAAATACAGGGAGGCGGAAAATTTAATTACGGTGATTTTGACACCTTGTTTGTTAAAATCGATAAAGTATTGTTGTCGCGGTACAGATGAAAAGTGCCATTTCCATTGTTGCAGTAACTCCTATTGATCTCTCTGATTTAGCGTGAAGATAATAGCGGGAATTTTGATAGTTTACCCATGGCGATGACCTGTCCAGTCTGCCTTCTCGGACCTTCTGAGCATTTGGAGTTTTATTAAATTCATCCTTTTTAATTGTAAAGAAGTAAGCCTGTCATCCCCATTAAATTTGTCCCGGATTATGCTAATCAAGTTTACAGCACAACAAGAACAGCTAATCAAAATTCCCGCTATTATCTTAACGCTGAATCATAGAGATCAATAGGAGTTACTGCAACAATGGAAACGGGCACTTTTCATCTGTAAGCACATACCGCGACAACAATACTTTATCGATTTTAGCAAACAAGGTGTCAAAATCACCGTAATTAAATTTTCCGTCTCCTGGTATTTTCATTTTTAGAATATGAGTAACAATTTTAAAATTATAGTTGCTTTTACAACAGCCGAGTTTCTTTTTTTGATGTCTTTAGTATATGCACATGGGGTAGCCTACCTGGATTTAAGGGCACATGGGGTAGCCTACCTGGATTTAAGGGCACATGGGGTAGCCTACCTGGATTTAAGGGCACATGAGGTTCATGTATTATGGAGTATCTGGAATATTAATGGCACCTGCGATAACTGAATTTTAAGAGTACACATCCCATGAACCCCCAACCCGAGAACCGCCCAACCCACGAACCGCGAATTCTAGTACGTTATTATTACTGGACATTTTGGGTTGTGTTACTTCATTATATAGACCTTCGATCTGGGTCCGGACTAGGCGTCACACGTTTAAGGTTTACATTCCAAAGACGAGAGCATCCCGCTACCATTACGCATTATACTACTGACTACTACCGTAACTATCAGGTGTTTAACGAAAGAAGACAATCATTACTCGGACATCGCAAATTACTGAATCTGGTAATCGCGGGAAAGCGCGTTTCATTCACATGGAGAAATAACATTATCAACGTCGCCACATCATCGTTTGTCTACGAAAATATACGGTATTTCGATAATGATATAAACTCTGAATGTCCACACTAAGTCTAATTGACATATGTATGTGTGAAAATGTTAAATGATGATCTGATGAATTGTACGGGTAATATTGATATGAATATGGTCACGCGTTACACTTTTTAGTTTCATGCTATCATATTCCTTAAACATTTTTAAACCACAAAAGCTATCTCAACAAATTTGGTATCATTTTAAAGCCGTAATAACAAGCTATCTGCCTGCAAAATGGCATTGGTATAGCTAATACAGAAGGGGAGAAATTTGGGGACCAGGAGTGGTGCCGGAAGGGGTGCCACCGGAAGCCGCCCCCCCCCCCCCCCCACCCCCAACTCAACACAAAAAGTTGGTAACCATAACTGTTCTGAAAATCGCGGAAAAGGGGTATATTTTCGCGAAATCATAAAAATAGGGGGTATTTCATGAATTAGTCTCCGCGAAATTCGTAAAAAGGGGAATTTTACGAAGAGGAAAAAACAAAAATCATCACAGTATTAGAACATTGTAACAACCCAAATACACCATTTGGGGTACACCAGTTTCTAATACAGGACCATTATAAACGCATGCTACTGTTGGGAGCTACAAGTTTTTATTTATTTAATGTATGTATAAAGTGTCTTTGCGGTGGTGTTTGAAAGGATAGTCATTGAAAACCAAAAAAGGGGTTATTTTTCACCCCAATTTTGTCCTCGTTTTTGCCAAAAAGGGGGTAAAATTGTTGAAAAGTCCTTGCAAAGGGGTACTTTGAAAAAATGAAGAACAGTCATGGTTATCTACTTTTGTGTTAAGTTGGGGGCCGGGCACCGAAAGGGGTGCGGCCTGTACAAACTCAATGGAGATAATCCCATGCTTTGTACTTTTTACAATAACTAGGGTCATGTGTTTTTAAAGCTCGCCTCCTTTCGCGTTACACACGGATTTTGGCTTTCGCTACATGATTTTAACTTTACACATTTATATTTGCTTGTATATCCCCTGAGATAGAAAAGGTATACATTTTCTGAAGGGAAATTGCATGAGGAAACCAAATATGCCATTGTAATTATAGTAAAATTGTATGATCGGAAATGTTCGGGAAAATAACAGAATTTTATAATTTGAGATCCATATTTTTTTATACCTACCCTATCATTATTTACTTTACATATTTGAATTCCTCATGAAATTACCCATCAGATGATATATAATTGTCAAAGGTTATACTACGTCGGTAAGGTAATTATACCGGCTAGTGAATATCTCCAATTTTTATCTTATATATTTTTTACATTTTCAGAAATATTTTTTTAAGGATGTAGGCCTACCCTTTCCTGATCTAAACTGCATTTCTAAATTCCTCTAGTTACAAGCTTTCCAAAAATGTATACGTTTGCTATCATAGGTTGAAAATTTTTCTGTTATAGTCATTTTTATAAATTGAGGCTGATTATTCATGTTGACTGTGTAGCGAATAGGAAGAAAGCTGATGATCATGGTCTTATCCATAATTAATTAGTTGTTACAAATAGTTGACAAGTCTGTTGAACCACATACTTAAAGACTACTAAATATCCTTTAAAATGGGACCAGTATGGTGTTTATAACATTAGAGGATAACTAGTCATTGTAAAAAGAACAAAGCATTGGGAGTATCCCCATTGAGTTTGTACAGGCGGCACCCCTTCCGGCACCACCCCTGGTTTCCAAACTTCAAACAGCTATATCTCCCCCTTCTGTATTAGCTATTGCAATTTTGCAGGCAGATAGCTTGTTTTAATGGCTTTAAAATGATATCAAATTTGTTGAGATAGCTTTTAACAGGATATTATTTCAAACTGGATGTTGAAATGTCTACTTTTTCCAAGACATCTGTGGTTACCTTTATATTATGAATGATAGTCAATCATTATTATGAATGATAGTCATTCATTCAACTTCTAAAAGTTCTAATGTTGCCAGTTAGCCCATATTGGGGCGTTGCAGCTATTCAAAATTCTTACTTTGTAGCACAATTAGGCCAAAGAAATGCAATCAATGCACAAACATCTAGCTGTATATAGCTGACGTCATCGGTCCAAATAAAGTGTTGTGATGCAATGTACGCGTTCGTGTCCGAGGGACGCGCAAGTTTTCGCGTACTGTTTGCCGCTGCACCAAGTCCATTGGATTGCATACAGTAGCTAGTCTATACATCCCACTTTTGGATTATTGAAGAGTTCTAGCGCAGCATTATATCCACCTAATTTTCATGATCCAATCACTCCGTGGATGTGTGATGTTGCCTTGGTGACGTACAGGCTGTCCCAAAATTATTAGTACCCATCGATGCCCAAAGTTCAATAACTTTTTTCATCACCAAAATCAATGAGATTGAATCCGTTGTTTTTCTATTATATTTGCTATACTGTACCCTTTCATTATAATTTTAGATCATGAATATCGGACTTATTTTAATGAAGTTACATTCCATTGTGTAAGACATGGTGATTTCACCTTTCCGGCAAAGTGCAAAAAAATGTGTTTTTAAACAGCTTGTTTGAAAAACACTGATACATTATCTTAATCTCTTGTCTGCTAATATCTTTGGTTCCTTTCTATTTTAAACTGCTGTTGTATCATATTGTTGTTCAAACCAATAATACTTCTTCATTTTGATTCAATTTGAAGAGTAAAAATGGATCGTCGCATGAGCGACCCAAGCTTTGTTTCTATAATGAGCTAGTTTTGAGGCTAAACTTGAGGGACATTTAAACAAGTAAAGACGTGGTCATAGGTAACTAGCAGTGGCTTAGACTTCTTTTTCATATTGGGGATGCAATTTCCTACAAACTTGCTAAAAATGATATAGTCCCTTAGTGTTTAACCTCACGAAATCCAAATGATTCAAGGTAACTATTCCAGTACATTTCAGGGACATTCAGCACAATATCAATTTCCTTAAGGGTGCACTACACTAAATGGGGGTATCCCCTACCCTTAAGGACGGTGTTTAAAACTAGAATCGGAGAGTATGCATGGGAAAACCCTTAATTTAAAAGACTTGACAGTAATACAATTGCGTAAATGCCTAGGATTTTTGATTAATTATGATTAATGGAACATCACCTACATGGACCCTGACTATAAACGGTGAATATCAGGTGTTTTTTACTGGAAACATTGGCGATTACGGCGACATTTCCAAGTTCGTCAGAGATGCAGTCGGCTCCATGGGCGTATTTTGGAAAATCCAGCAGGTCAACCTACCTATTTTTTAGAAAAAAAATCACTCTACAAGGTCCAATTTCGCAATTTAGTGGTCTAAAACAGAGTTTTATATCAGTGTTTTTGTACATATCCCTATGGAGCCCTATTTAGCAGTGTGACCCCTTATGGGCACTTGAGTGGCTTAAGGTCTAATTCAAAAGTTGCAAAAGCCCCTATTCAAGCAAGAGCGTTGACGAATAAGATCAGCATTATTTTTGCCCGCCTTTTATAAATGATTTGTTTGTCGCGTGTTGGATAAATCGATTGCGATGAACATCAGCATTAATTGTCAATAAAAAAACAAAAGGGTCAAAGATGGGAGGCATAAATCAATAATTAATCAATCATTAATTGTCATGGTTAAGTAAACAGAACAAATTGGTGTATTTTGTCTTGATTTTGTCTGTGTGTGATGCTTGTGTGAGTTCCCATCTGGAATTGGGGGGAATAGGAGCTTTTGCAACTTTTGAATTGGACCTTAAGCCACTCAAGTGCACATAAATCCGCCAAACAACATCGTAGCGCAACAAAAGAGGTGTCAAAGTGCGCAGAAGATAATATGTATGTATGTAAAATAAAAATACAACTGTTTAGCGTCCCCTCCCGCTTCCTTTTTGGGGTCCGCTTCAATTTTATTTTTTTCCTCTTTATTTCAGTCATAACTTTTTCAGGTTCGCAAAGTTTATCGCTTACCAGGGCGATTTTGTACTAAAAGTGGGACAAAAATAAATAAAAAGGGCCTCCTCCTTCCTTTTTTGAAAAAAGTCCCGACGCTAAACATGTTTTATTTTTTATTTTGCCTTGTTCAAGCTGTGTTTCAATTAATAGAATAAATCCTCAGCGTTGAAAGAACTAGTATGCTTGGGCCCAGATTTCAGATTTGAACACACTTAGATCACAGAGAACTTGAGCCAAACTCGTGTATTTTGCTGGGCTCGGCCCGGAGTCGGACTCGACTCGAAGTCACAGTACTCCAGATTTAGCATAAACAGAAATAAGCTTATTACTCAAATGTGGCAATTTCTGAATTACAATTACAATGCCTGTAATGCAATGGGTAATTTTAACATAGATTTGGTAAGAAAAACATATTATTCGTTTTCCAAGATGAATTCCCACCTTATTTCACCAAGTCTCACAACATTCACTTCCCGATTCGTCGAAAGTTTACAAACTGACACATTACTCATATGTTGGTATTGACTGTCGTGTACATCCGCGTGCCTAGTTTTGCTTACCGATTTCTAAAAAGTATGATTTGTTGGTTATATAATCTTGCTATATAATAATCAATTTGCCGAACATCGTGCAATTTCAAGCCTATCTTCTTATTAAAATTGTGAGTTCAATGGTAGTATTCATAGCGGACGAGCTCTACTGATGTGTCAACGGTATTGAATACACTCCAGCAGGCGGAGGATCCTGATAATATTAGGACAACGGCTTGCTGATGAGGAAGGACCTGGGTTCCCACCTCATTATTTTTACCCTTGAAAACTTTAATGATGACAAGTCACAATGATGGGGCAGCCAACAGCCCAGCAAACCAAGGTGGTACCTCTGGTCCCGGAGGGGAAAGTAACGGGCACCCTAATCAGTCCAGCTCCTCGCCTTCAGATGACGCTCAATTCAGAGTGACGGGAAGGCGAAGGAAATGGGCTACAAACGAAGACATAAATGTAGACTTATTACCCGAATTGGTACATGGAACGTACGGACACTACTTAAACCAGTCACTCTCAATTTACTGATAAGAGAATTTGCACGCTGCAAACTGCAACTGCTTGGAATATCTGAGGTCCACTGGTCTGGGAAAGGTCACTTTACAACTGATGATGGCCAAATCATCTACTTTTCTGGTAATGACAAAGGTGGCAGCAGTGGTGTGGCATTTATAGCTAGTCCTTTCATGAGCAAGCGAGTGTTGCGCTTTAATCCAGTTAGTGACAGAATAATATCCATTAGACTGAAGGCAAGACCTGTAAACATCAGTGTTGTTCAGCTTTATGCACCCACGTCAGCTGCATCAGATGAAGACATTAACTCCTTCTACGATCAACTTCAGGATGTCATAAATGGACTCCCTAAGAAAGATGTTATTATGGTCATTGGCGACTTCAATGCGAAGATAGGAAAAGGAATCCAGCATGATTAGGAGGCCCAAATTATTGGACATCAAGGTCTAGGAAAAAGAAATGAGAGAGGAAATATGTTAGTTGATTTCTGCATAGAGAACGACTTTTCTGTTGCCAACACCATGTTCTCCCAACATCCTAGAAGACTTTACACATGGCAAAGCCCAGGAAATCCTGCTGTTCGCAACCAGATTGACTTTATCCTCATCAAGAAGCGCTGGAAATTCTCGATCAAAATAGCCAAAACTCTGCCAGGCGCTGACATTGGAAGTGACCACCAGCTTCTTATTGCGGATGTAAGAGTTAAATTAAAATGTATTCATAACTCACAGAAGGTTATGAGGTATGACTTGCAGAACATCAGTAAGCAATTCTGGACAGAAACTAGTAACAGATTCGAGAAGTTGATGCTCCATGAAGCCGAAATGACACCAGATGAGCTATGGCTAGGCATCAAGGATTCAATTCAACAATCTGCCAAAAAGCATGTCCCAAAGAAGCCCAAGAGAATTGCATCCCATTGGCTGTCTCAAGAGGTAATAGACCTTGCAGATGAAAGACGTCATCTTAAAGAAGCTGGTCTACAACATAGCAACCTATACCGCAAGTTCTCTAATGAAATCCAACAGAAGGCAAGGAGGGACAAAAACAGTCACGTCAGCAAATTGTGCAGTGAATTGGAAGATCACAGTGCCCAGAATAACAGCAGAGATCTGTTCCGTGGAATCAAGAATCTGACCAATAAAACTACAGCCAAACTTGCAGTAATCAAGGATGAGAATGGCAAAGTTCTGACAGAGGGGGCAGACATCAAAGGGCGGTGGAAAAACTACTGCAAGGGGCTTTATGCGTCTCAAGAGGTCACTGGCATACAAGCAGTATCTGAAGTCAAGAATGCCATCAAGAAGCTTAAACCCAACAAAGCACCTGGCATAGACGATATTCCCGGCGAGCTACTCAAAAACATTGACGAACATGGAGTTTCAATCCTGCTACAGCTCTGCAACAATGGCACACTCGGATATGGCCTGAAGACTGGACAAAATCTGTTTTCCTCACCCTACCCAAAAAAAAGGAGATGTCAGTGAATGCAAGAACAACAGAATGATAGCTCTTATCCCACATGCCAGAAAAATTCTATTGCACATCCTTAATGAAAGATTGAGACCACATCTCGAAAGAGAGCTTCCTCCAGAACAGGCTGGTTTTCGAAGAGGCCGTGGCACCAGAGACCATATAGCTAATATTCGCCACATCATTAAAAAAATGCAAGGAATACAAGCGAAAGGCATACCTCTGCTTTATAGATTATGCCAAAGCCTTTGACTGCGTGAGATATCATGGTCCTCTCTGGATTGCGCTACAAGCTCTAGGAGTCCCCAACCATCTAGTTCAACTACTAAAAAGCCTCTATGATGGCCAATTTGCTTGTGTGCGCACTGCTCAGGGAGACAGCGACTGGTTCAATCTCGGCCAAGGTGTGCGTCAAGGATGCATCCCTCACCTACTCTGTTCAATTTGTATGCCGAGCACATCATGAGACATGTCCTTGATGGTTGGGCTGGCGGCATATCAGTAGCTGGCTGGCAGCTTCACAGCTTACGCTATGCAGATGACACCACACTATTAGCCACAAGCCAGGAAGAGTTAGGCATCTTGCTGAAGAAGGTCAAGAATGAAAGTGAGAGCTTGGGCCTACGTCTCAATGTTGCCAAAACAAAGTTCATGGTCATCGGTGATGATGGAAACATTACCCCTCTTCTAGTTGACGGTCAAAATGTGGATCAGATCCAACAGTTCAATTTCCTCGGATCTCTCATCACTCAAGAAGGAAGATGTTATACAGAAATCAGGCGTCGTTTGGCTATGGCTAGATCTGCAATGACACATCTCTCAAAAATATGGGCTGACAGAGGCATCGCTATATCAACCAAGGTACGCCTGGTCAAAGCACTCATTTTCCCTATTTCAACCTACGGCTGTGAATCCTGGACACTGACAACTGCAAGCTGTAACAAAATTAATGCATTTGAAATGTGGTGTTAGCGCCGGATGTTAAGGATCACTAGTCTTGGGTCATGAAGAGAACCAATGTGAGTGTGCTTCAGGAGGTTGGTGTGAACACAAGGCTACTTTGGCTGATCAATTCCCAAACTCTCTCTTACTTCGGTCATATCGCCAAGGAAACTGTTTAGAGAAGGTGATCATGCAGGGCAAGATTGAGGGTGCACGCGGACGAGGCCGGCCAAGGTCAAGATGGTTCGACAGAATAAAATCTCTGGTTGGGCATCCTAGGGAGCAGTTCCATTTATACGCGTTAAATTTATCGCGACTGTATCGGGGCCTGATATGTTTTGGACCCGATGTTTTTCAAGTTGATGCGCGAAAAAATAGTCATCAGACCCCGATAAAATAGACATCGGGGCCCGATACGAGGCCTCTGCCATACCCTGGGGTATGTTTAGCAAATAGAGCGGGACATTGTTTAGCAAATACACGAGGATAATACAATTTACGTTAAACATCCATAATCAATAACATTATCTCTAAAAACATGAAATGCTGAATTTGTACCTTACAACTAGAATAAATAACCCGAAGCTCTATTTACATACCGACCACTTATCTTTCGTTATATTTAAACAAGCGGTAATACGCTACTCGATAAATAATCCTTTGCTACTCGCAACTGTACGCGATAAAAATCTCATCGGGGCCTGATAAAAAACTCATCGGGGCCCGGAACATTCTCGCAATTTTTATCGCGTACAAATGGAACTGCTCCCCTACTTCAGTCATTTATCGACTGGCTGCTGACCGACGGAAGTGGCGTGTCATCACCAAAGTCACGAGCTGTCAGATAGAAAATCGTACCAACCAACCATGCCAGAAAGCATAGGACGCGAAGGCAAAATTAATGACTTGATTCAGTCAATTTATTCCTTGCATATAATCATTTAATTTTCATCATTTTAATTCATGACACTGGGATAGGGCATGCATTGAAGCCCACCCCCCCCCCCCCCCCCCAACTTCCCACACACACCAATGTTTCTTTTGTTACGGGGGAAGGCAGGGGGGGCTAAACCAGTATGACTCCTTTCTTTCCCTTTTTTCTCTTTCTAGCCCCTCTCAAATGTTCTTTGTTTTTTCTTTAATGTTCAAAAAAACTTAATTTCTGACATTATTTGGGAATTATGAGGAATGAACTTACACCTATAAGTATTAAGAAAAATCAGCCCTCTATGTACAAGAAAACGTCGATTCAAAAAAATGCTCGTCCCGCGGGACGAGCATTTTACGTCCGACAGTATCCCCCTGCAGTACGCGTGATACATAACGTGAACCATATTTGCATAGAGGGCGTTTTTCAATAAATAGCGATGATATTGTTTTAATCAAGTTTTGCTGTGTTTTTGTTAGTAGAAACAACAGTAATGGCCATTTTTAATGTTCATCTTGAATTCTGAAGTAAATTTTTCAACATTTAAAATTTTCAACACCACTTTAATGTGCCTTTAAGTATTAAGATTTGGTGTTAACACATGAGTTACTGGTGAGAAATTGCAACGTAGAACTAAGAAAAAACCTGCAATAAGTGTTCGAAAATATGCAAGGAAATGCGTTCTTTTCAACCGTGAATTTCAAAAAACTTCTGGCGTAGAGGGGGGATACCCCCCCCCTCGAACTCACCCCGGACAAGCGTGTCCCGGCCAACGCTTCGCGCAGGCATGGATAGTGACATAATTTTATCAATATTTCTAAAACACCCCCCTTTACAAAATCCTGTGTACGCGCCTGCTAGCACACATTTCTTTGGTGGTGTGGAATCATATTGTGCAGCGTTGTTACGGTGCATGCAGGGGCGGACTGGGACCTGAAAGCGGCCGTGGCAAAATTATTAAAGCGGCCCTTTTTGACCATGTCAGGCAGAAGTATGTCGTCCCGGTAGTAAATCTTCGTAAAAGGTTGCCCCAATTTTTTTCCCAGTCAGTCACTTCGTGAATTTCACGTAAGTGGGGGGAGGGGGGTAGGGTCAAAAAAATTCGCACGGTCACAAAATTTCACGGTCACAAAATTTCGCACAGTCACACATTTTCGCACGGTCACAAAATTTCGCACGGTCACAAATTTTCGCACAGTCATACATTTTCACACGGCCACAAAATTTGAGTAACCGGCCCTGAGAGGCCAAAAACCAAGCGGCCCATGTGGCGATCGCCACAACGCCACAGTGGCCAGTCCGCCCCTGGGTGCATGCACCGTTTAATATGCACGGGTGTAAATGGAAGAAACTAAGACCGTTCATTAGTTGTAATGAGGCATATATTTATTAATAAATAGTAATTATATTCTTTAAAACATATAATGTACATTTAAATTCTATCTCAGAGCAATCATGTACAACGATTGTCGAACCGCCAAACGGGGCACTTGATCCAGCAGGGGCTAATCCTATCGATCATGGTGCAACGCTAACAATTACATGTGTTCCCGGATATACACATCCGGGAGATACGGTAACAACGTGCTCAAGTGGAACCTTGACTCCAGACATTTCAGAAACTACGTGTGGTGAGTTGCGTGCGTGTGTCCGGTTTCACTTAGTTGAATTGAACACTAGTAGAGTACAGCCCGTGCCGTCGATATACACTCAGAAAATGATATGGTCGACGACGCACCCCTCACAAGTACAAAACTCTTTCATAAAGTATCCACAGTGGTCGGCAAAATTAAAAGATGCCCATTAAGTGGAAATATCCGTTAAATGTCTCATCGTAATGCAGCCGAAAGGTGCAGAATTTGGCAGTCTGTGCGTCACGTAATATACCCCGCCGGGATTTTTACTAATGTATAAATATTACTTGAACATTAAACATGATATCTAAAGCAAACGTTGGACCAATTTTATTCAGAAAAGTATTGATGAAAATATCCGACCGTCCGCGATGTCGACTCATGCTTTCATTCTATAGTTCTCCTACAGAGAGCTAGGTTTCAGAGCTATGGATCTGTAGTGTACAAAACGGAAGCCTAAAAAAAGCCCTTGCCACGTGTGTATTGAAGTTGACGGTAGGAGCGGGGCTATATTTTCATTGTTTATAGGGTAATATTTAGAATACCCTACCATACCCTACCATTCTTATTCTTCACTGTGTAAATTAATATACCCCCCATTGAAACAGGAACTCCTCTACTATTTTGATTCAAATAATATTAACGTCAAGGCATTTTTTTATTATTAATGAATAGTAATTATATTAGTTCAAACATATACAATTAAATTCTATCTTAGAGTAATCATGTACAACGATTAACGAATCGCAAAACCACTGGCCAAACGGGGCACTTGATCCATCCACATCTAACCCCATCGCCGAAGATAGCACATTTCAGAAAATCGTGTTTTTATCAATATGGGCTTGTTTTAAAACCTATACCAATAACAGGTGTAAGAATGAAAGTTGCCACAAGAAAAGTCAGCTATAGACCCAAATGAAATTTTGGTTCTTTAAGAAGCATCAGTCTATAATAAATGTTTTTGAGCATACTAAGTGCTGATCTTCATACTATGTTTTAAGTTAAAAATCAAGCCAGCCAGCTCAAAGCACAATTGTTGGACCTAATTATTCTTGTCGATGCATGTGTTATTAATATCATGCTTATCTAAATATCAAACTCACCTTGTCTGCAAAAATGTAGGCTTTCAAGCCGGTTCCATCATGCCTTCTTGTTGGAAGTCTTCTTCATAAACTAAGTCACAATCTTTCGAAGAACTCGGGGGGGGGGGGGGGGGTAGGGGTCTCTTCAGTAGTATCTTTTCTTTTCATCATGCAATCCTGTTGATTTTATAATGTAATAAGAAAAAGTCAAATTAAACAAATGGACAAACTACGTAGGCCTAGGGATGGTCAAATTCAAATTTGCTCAGAATTTCATACGACCAGATATTCAAAAGTTAAGGGTAGGGGATGTGGTTTCAAATAATAAAGGCAGATTAGTGAATATTTACAGAGAGTCCACCTTTTCTCTGTATCAAATTTATTATTTAATGTCAGTTGCTATGATTTTAAGATTTATTAAGCTTATAATACAGCGTCTAGGATGGCTATGCTTATTATGATGAAAGAAAGCTGACCATGGGCTAATTTAAGCCAACAATTATCCTTTTACACTGAGCCCATATATGTAAAGATGTTCCTATAATCCTATCATTGTAAAGCAGAGAGTTCAAAATACTAGCTACTTCGTGTACAAAAGTACTACATGTAATTCATGGAGAAACCTGCCAAATTTTGATCTCGGGCACTTTAACATGTTTCCAAACGCTAGCACACAGGCGCGTACGCAGGGGTGGGGGGTGTTTTGGGTGTGAAACACCCCCCTTGGGTCTGTCAAAAACAAAGGGGGAAAGGAGAGGGAAGGGAAAGGAGAGGAAAAAGAGAAGGGAAAATAGAGGAAAAGAGAAGGGAAAGGAGAAGGAAAAAGAGAAAGGAAGAGCGGGGCCCGGACAACGGAGACAGGGGGAGAGGCAGTGGCGTAACCAGAGGGGGGTCACGGGGGGATTGCCCCTGAAATATTGACTGTATGTCGGTTGAGATTGGCATTGTCCGTTCATTTGACAAGAGGAATCATGGAATTATGATGGTTTAAAGTACACAAACGAAAGGAATTCGCGCGCTACGCGCGGATATGTCTCAAAAATTGAATAGTTTGGGAGTAGGAGCTTGTTTAAAAGCAGAAATGTACCTCAATCATAGCACAAATAAATGTAAAGTCGAAAATGTTCTGTTCCCTTTTCTTGAGGGTTACAAACAGGCGGGGATAGCTAGGGTTCAAAGGGTTAATCATGTGTATTAAACACCCCTTCCAAGCCGGGTGAAAAGAAAATAAGAGAATAAGAAGGAAAAAGACAAGATAAAAATGAAAAGAGAAAAATAGATTAACTAAAAGAAACTAAATTGAAGAGATTATTAGGCATCGATGCTTTTTTCTCTCAGTCTGTTAAACTTGAAAGGGAGAATAATTAACCCGTGTCACAGTGGCGTAGCCAGAGGAGGGGGGAGGGGCGAAGGGGGCGACCCCCACCAATATTGACGTCGTGTCGGTTGAGATTGGCACTGTCGGTTCATTTGACCAAAGGAATCATGGTCAAAGTACACAGATGAAATTTGTTTGCGCGCGTGCGCGCATATGTCTTCCCAAAATGCAATATTCTTTGGTACAAGCTTGTTTAAAGTCAAAATATAGCTAAATCGGGCAAAAAATAGGTGTGAACTCGAAATATTTTGCGCGCTACGCGCGCATTTCTTCACTCACAAAATCTTGCCGGGTCATTTTCATTTCTCGCCCCCCCAATATGAATAACCTAGCTTCGTCACTGCCGTGTCATGTGACACACATTGAACCAATGAGATCGCCGGTAAAACCAATGCCTGCAGATTAAGTTACTGTAGGCCTATATAATGATGTTTTAGGGTTGAACTCAGTCTTAAAGGGGCACTAAGAGATGTGTTGGAGGATGCGCCCTCAATTATGATAAAAACTGGGATTAGTATATTTTTATAATTGTATTGTTTATAGTCCATTTTGACACGAGAGTCTGTTTTTGTGGTTTTAAAAATGTTAAAGGAATATGACAGCATAAAACTAAAAAGTGTAACAGCACCACCCTTTTGGGAGGCGAGTTCATAACGCGTGACCCTAGTCATCCCCTGATGTTACAAACACCATACTGGTCCCATTTTAAAGGATATTTAGTAGTCTTTAAGTATGTGGTTCAACAGACTTGTCAACTATTTGTATCAACTAATTAATTATGGATAAGACCATGATCATCAACTTTCTTCCTATTCGCTACACTGTCAACATGAATAATCAGCCTCAATTTACCGGATTTATAAAAATGACTATAACAGAAACAGTTTTCAACATATGATAGCAAAAGTATACATTTTTGGAAAGTTTGTAACTAGAGGAATTCAGAAATAAAGTTTAGATCATGAAAGGGTAGGCCTACATCCTTTAAAAAAACCTCTGAAAATTCTAAAAATATATGAAATAAAAATTGGAGATATTCACTAACCGGTATAATTACCTTTAGATATTCTAACAATAATCAATGTGAAACAAATTCTTGACGCGGGAGTTGACCATACTACTACCAGCTCAACATCGGAGACTTAAAATGCCTTACATTTATGTTATTGTTCATGTTTATCATGATAGTAGATGGAGATCCGGTATGAATTGTTCCTATCGGAACAGATTGACAGTCGATCTGGTTATGATATTGTATTAGCCCATATCCTTGGCCTTCTGAAAACACCCCGGGAAAACACTGGTCTTAAGTGCGCCTAGCGGTGGGTCACGAGGTCAGAGGTCAATGACCATGTTTAAGCCTCTATTTCACCTACATTATGTCTTAGGGCAGAGATCGTCATGAATTGTTCATCATTTCTCATAGTAGTCTCATCTTAAAGCTAATCGTATTCATAACACGTTGGTACGTAACAACATTGACATTCTTTAACAAATGTTGCCAAAAGGGCTATACATAATACATTAGCGGGTTATTTTCAAACGAGTATCCATCAACATGTTTGTTGCACAGAGTAAGATATCTGTGGTGTTGGTCTTTTTAAATTCTGAACCAACTTTAGCTCTCCAATGGCCGATACGTGGATTACCTCTAATCACCCTTCAGAGGTACAAGACTGGATCGCGTCTATCAATAGTTGTCTGATTCCCTTTTCCACATAGATTTCGACATGAATATTGCGTCTCCCAATTCGTCTAGTAAGCTAGCTAAATTTGCTACAAGAACTAACTTTCCTGAAATGAAGAAGAGCAAATTGGTAATCATGGTAAATTTAACATTAGTAACGGTCTCGTTTCTCATGTTGTACAATTGGCTATGTCCTGTTTTGGAAATGTGTTTGCTTCGTGTATACAAATAGCTTACAATGTATTAGCCTAGCTATAACAAGCTAAAAGTGACATCTTATCTCTGAATGTATAAACAAAATGTGCAAAGGAGAAATTGTTGGGCGCACTGGTTAAAGGGTTTTACAACAAGTTTAGCTATCATTATCAAACTGAACTCACGATAAATTTATCGAGCAATCACTTATTTATCGAGCAATATTTTGTATGAGTTTTTTTTTGGCGAGTCTGTCCGTCTGTCCGTCCAATGCCTTCGGGTGCAGATTCCTGCCCATCTGTCCATGTAATCGCTATGCACAGGGATCTTCGCCCAACGTAGACAACACTAACTGTTGCTACGCGCTCGCGTATAAACAAAACAAAACATGACGCACGCGATTGCCGGCGCACACGTAATGGCGCAGACAGTAAGGTGCGTGACGCGTTCGTGGCGCAAACTGGGTCTTTTCATGGGCGGGTAAAAGGAAGCCGTCCGGTGGCTAACAAAGAGAGAAAAAGGACTCCAATTAACTTTAACTCCCGGGCGTGTTTTTGTATGAGTTTAACTATGCATATAATCAGGAAGTAAAAAAGGATCAGATGGCGGGTTAGGGTTAATAAAGGAACTGGGAGCGTAAACCGTAGGCCTTCATCCAGGAACACGTTATCTTATTGTTTAAGTGATTGCGAATTGCGGTGGTATGATGTCAGTGCCTCAACATCCCATCGCGGACCCATCTATGCGTGCAGGCCACAACGGCCCCTCATCATGCCTATATGGGATGTCTTTTATATAAATGGGAATATTACAGGGGCATGTATAAATATAAAGGGACGGTGTGAGCAAACATTTACCTCCAATTATATATATCTTTAACTCTCGGGCGTGTTTTTGTCCCGGTTTTTATGAGTTAAACTATCATGCATGCATGATCAGGATGAAAAGAGTCAAGGGGGGGGGGGGGGGGGGGGGGGGGGCTTCAGTCTGCATGCGCCAGGAATCAAACCCAGACCTTGAGCGTGCAAGTGTGTACAGTGTTGTAGTTTAACACTATAGCAATTCGGATAGGCCCTAGGCCAATCATGGGATGTCTGTTATATAAATGGGAATGTTACATGGATATCGGTGTGCGCAAACATGCATGATTTAAATACGTGATGGTACGTTTAGGCATGTCTACGGAGGAATAATCAATATCGACACACAGTTCTCAAGACTGGGCACAGATGATCATGACGATAGACCCTCCTCTCGCTGAATCTAAAACTAAAAGACCTCTGAACTAAGACCCCAATATAAAACCCTAACCCTAGGCCTAATAACACATATATACTGAATTACATGGATATGCACACGGGGTAGCCTACCTGGATTTAAAGGCACATGAGGTTCCTGTATTATGGAGATTTGGAACATTAATGGCACCTGTGATAACTGAATTTAAAGAGTATACACATCCCACAAACCCCCAACCCGAGAACCGCCCAACCCACGAACCACGAATTCTAGTCTAAACACTATTTGTGGCGATTCTGTCTATCCAATGACTCCGAGTGTAGATTCCTATCTATCCGTGAAATCGCTATGCGCAGGGCTCTTCACCTCACGTAGCAACCAGTGCCACGCAACAATTACATGGATAGTATGTGCATGGGGTGGCCTACCTGGATTCAAGGGCACATGGGGTTCCTGTATCATGGGGTATCAGGAATATTAAGGGCAAATGTGATAACTGGATTTTAAGAGTAATAGTACACACTCCATGAACCCCCAACCCGAGAACCGACCAACCCACAAACCGCGAAATCTAGTATACATTATATAATTGCAAAGAGTGAAAGCAAGATATACCAACAGGGTGTGGGGAAACAGGTAATATCGAGGGAGAATAACGCGATAAAACAGATAAATAAATTAAAAATTAAAAAAAACACAGAAATACACTTGGACGAGCAATAAAAATTGCTGTGCAATAAAACAACAAAGATACAACGTAACAATAAAGACCGACTTTTCAATTGGTATATCTTGCTTTTACTCTTTACATTTTTACATTTTCGAGATATCCTCTTGTATCAGTTTTCTGATCCTTGGTGTGTTTTGTTCCTGGTTCCGTTGGATTCATCTTTTTACATTTTATATATATAATTGTTTACGCATTTTAATTGTTTAGATATAAATCAAGAGATAAATGATAGATAAATAAATAGATAATATAAACGCATGGGCGGCCTTTATAATTTATAAAAATTGACATAAAAATGATGTTACATTAATCCACCATCAGGTTTAAAAAATAACAAATAAAATAAAAGAATAACAAGGAATACACGGGGATCGAACCCGCGATTTCCGATTGCAAACGATATGGCCAACGTATGCACGCCACAGAGATCGACGAGTGTGATTGTGATAGTTTTATTATTTAACCGTTTATCCATTTATTTATAACGAACGGATTTTTATCCTGCAATTTTTGCCATTTTATACGTACCATATAGTTATAATATGTTACTCTCGCACAAAATGTGTTTGTAATGTGATTATACTCCTTATTTTGAAAAGAACGGTAAATTGGTAATAACGTTGACATTTTCGAACACAAAAAATGGCGTCATTTACACGGTCCACAACACAATCATTGTTCGACTGAACGTTGTGTGACGTGTTGCATTATTCATGTTACGATCTGTTTATGTATGCTTATTGTTATACTTCTCAATCGCTCATCGCCAAGTCTGTACATGAAGCTTCATGCGCTGTCTCAACGCTGTCGTTAAGAGAACAATAGAAAAGTCCCATCGATTCTCCAGAGGGCGTTATCTGCGACCTTTGACATGGTTCGCGGGGTTAATCATATTAATGTAACAAATATGCAAATGAGCTAAGTGTCCCCTCCTATATACTCCTTGTCACAGCCCTGTTTCCTTTGTCTTCATTCGCAGGTCATATCGTTTCTGCGATTCATGCCAGAAGGGTTAGAGACAAATTATACTAATTATACAAATGTCATGAATTACATTTGAAAATAAAATGTAATGTGCATACCTATCAACTCCTTGTCAGGAGTGAGGTTTGGTTTAGTGATGATAATATTAAATGCACTTCTGGTATGTGCTAGCAGATTACGCTCCACATGACTCTTTGCGTTTGCGTCTTGATACTGTAATCCTGGTGTCTGGCAGCAATCATGATTATAATAATCTAACGTGTTCCTAACAACAAATCTGGTAACTCTGATTACGTAATCTCTATGATGATTTAATTATGATCAACAAATGTCGTGTCTTCTCGGTGACAATCGATGAGTCGAGTTTGTTGTCAAATTAAAACTAAGAATATAACATTGGATCAAATAAAACTCTTGCACTAAACACCCACCCCAGTCAGAGCAAAGTCTGTGCTAGTCGCAACTGAACATCGTGGCAGTTTCTCAATGACGCAAGATGGAGATTGATACCGAATGGTGTACTAGAGCGGTTCTCGACTTTCACGGTTCTCGGGTTTGGCGGTTGGTGGATTTGAATATTTAAATGATTTTGGAAAAACCTGAATGGGTTCTGTTAGTGAATGGACGTTGGTTGGTGTTTGTGTATAGTCGGTGTAATATGATAGCTATTGAAAAGTAATGCAATATTGGGGCAAATGTTAAAGGTGTTGTTTTTGGTTTCATGTGTTCAAGCGCATGAGCGGGCAAGGGCTCTGAGTTCATTTATACATGCTTGTTTATTCACTCAATGGGCAAATTTCCTGTGACCTTGCGCTTCTAAAATAAGAACCATTGGAGTTAGGCAACTCAAACTTTGGAATGCAAGGCATTTTAAGGATGACCTTTCATGCAAAAATAGGAAACATCAAGTTGAAAATCGGCCCAGCAATCAGAACATCTACTTTTAATCATTGTACGCACTTAAGTCCCATTTGAGCAAGACCAGATGGGTTTAACTTTGCGTTTGTATGGTATTTTATTTTATATAAGGTATGTCATTGATCCCGCCCGTATACAGATAGACGTATTTCTATTGGGTATAACCTAAAAAGGATTTAACATTTTTGTGCAGTTGATCAAACGTATGTAGGCCTATGATCCTTAGAGAATATTCAAAAATAGGTTGAGTGGGCGGGTTGGTGGTGGGGGGGGGGGGGGTGCTAAACAGATTGAGCTTGCCGAAGGGGGGAGTGTTGAGTACTCAAGGAGGGTCACAAAGGTTTGGCCAAATCCCTGGATACGCCACGTTGTGATCTTGGGCTAAATGTAAACAATCAAGTTCACTTGATGAATAGTATTTGCGAGTGGCTTTGTTCCTAATGATCCAACGATTCACCCACCCATCTTCACCCCGGGATTTACGCCTATGATACAAATCTGAACCGAGTGGGGCATAAAAGTCTTGCACTAATGGGAGTACCAAACCCAATTAAGTCAGAGTTCCAATGCCAGCGTTATAAGTGTAGCATAATATCATTGTTTCGGGGCTAACTTTGGAGAACAAACAATGACGATTGGAAACAGATACAATTAAAGATATATTTTATACTTTGCACAAACTATTCATTTTGGAAAACCGTGCATTTTTTAGATTTAAAGATGAAGTTCATGAAGTAATGTGAAGACCTAAAAACGATCCATAGTACTTGCAATTTACAAAGTTACATCGCATTTTTGTCGCTGTAATTGATAGAAGTATGCTTTCGTAACTACAATTTTGTGTTTTGGGCATTACAGTTTGTAAACTCGTTCTGATTTAGAGCTGATAGGCAGTAGATAACGTAATAAACGTCGAACAAAATCTGCAAAAAAGTGATTTAATAATTTGAATTCAACGTTATATTTTTTTTTAAATGCAAGGAGTGTTGTTCCCAAAATTTTAAATCTAGTATCCAGTACATGTCTACACTTTAAAAAAAAGCGTAATAAATAAAATTTGAGACAATCTTTTTTTCTCAACTTCTGAAATCTCATTTGCACTATTTTCATGAGAGTTGACCATACGGGGTATCCTAAAAATAAGATGCAATTGCTAATTCCTCTAAGGTATCTTAATTGTTATAAGTAGGCCTTCAATGTTTAATCATTTTCTTATTGTTGTCACTGATTTTATGCACACCATTCCCACTTGTGTTTGATACTCCCGGGCTTTAATCTCATTTGAATATGAATGCCCGTGTGTACATTTTGCTGCCCACTTAGAGTGGATAGATTTCAAGAAGATTAAGCGTTCCGTGGACAGCTAAAAAAGGGTCTCTATTATTAAAACAGGCATAGCTCCTGATATAATTGATCGATTTCAATGATTTCTTTTGTCATATAAGCGGAATAAGTTGCTCTTTGAAAACATGCCTCATTGGTTTGTCAAATTTGTTTGGTATATTTTAAACAAATATTCATTCTCGTACAACTTCTTTTTGACTCACCCTGTATATTCACGATCACAATACAATACAAAACATAAGAAACAGATTTCTAGCGTGTTAATTTCAGCTCATTACAATTTTTCATCACAAAACAATATAACACAAAAGAATTCACGATTTAAAACATCACAATACAATACAAAACATTTTAGTAAGTTCATTTCAACTCATCACAATTTGTCATCACAAAACAATATAACACAAAAGAATTCACGATTTAAAACATCACAATACAAAACATAATAAACAGATTTCTAGCATGTTAAATTCAACTCATCAATATTTTTCATCACAAAACAATATAACACAGAAGAATTCAAGATTTAAAACATCACAAAACAATATAAAGTATATAAGAAACAGATTTGTAGCATGTTAATTTCAACTCATCAATATTTGTCATCATAAAACAATATAACACAAAAGAATTCCAGATTTAAAACATCACAAAACAATATAAAGCATAAGAGACAGATTTGTAGCATGTTAATTTCAACTCACAATTTTTCATCACAAAACAATATAACACAAAAGAATTCATGATTTAAAACATCACAATTACAATTTTTCATCACAAAACAATATAACACATCCCAATACAATACACAAAAAAAGATTTCTAGCATGTTAATATCTACTCATCACAAAACAATATAACACAAAATAATTCACGATTTAAAACATCACAAAACAATATAAATATAATGTAAAAGCTGAATGCAAACTGCTTATCCACAAAAATAGCCTGTGTAAGTAAATGTAATAAATATAAGAGGACCTGACGTTTCGATTCTAACAGAATCTTTATCGAAGGTAAAATGACAGAATACAACATTACACAACATATATATAGGCAGAGGAACAATGGGCAGGAAGTCAAAGTGACAGATGAATGAATAGGGGAAGATATCATGCTAGACAGCTGATTGATGAAGTGGATAAAATAACAAAAGGATGACATAGACAAAGGGGAGATTAAAAAGTAAAAGGCAAATGGGATATAAAAATAATTGGTGAGTGAAATCAATAATGGTGATACAAATAAATAATAAAATGGATGGAAATGTAAAAGGACTGAGAGAATGCATGAGAAAACAAGAAAAAACAAAGTGGGACTAGGAAGGCGATTCCTTCACCAGTCACACCACCCATGCCACCTACAAGACGAAGGGTCACATCACTTGCACCACATCTAATGTCATTTACCTCTTATCATGTAGAGTGTGTGGAGTCCAGTATGTTGGTGAGACTAAAAACTCACTGAAGAAGCGCTTCTATGGACACAGATCGACGGTCAACACCAACAAGCCACCTGTCGGACACCACTTTAACCTTCCTAACCACACTATGTCTGATATGATCTTACAGGGCATTGAATCTTTAGGTAGCCGTTCAGAAGTGGTACGTCTCAGTAGAGAGAAGTTATGGATGAAGCGTCTTCTCACTATTCAGCCCCATGGCCTAAACATCCAGGAAGGGAATGATTAGACTCAACCCCCGCCCCCCCCCCCCCCCCCCACCTCCTCCATTTGTATCTGATATATACCTATCATTTGTATTTTTTACCCATTTGTTTTTCTCCACTTTTTCTTCACTCCATTTTTCATTTTTTACTTCTTGATATATGCGATACTTTGTTTTCATTTTCAACATTGTCTCCTATGCACAGTAATTTTCATTACTTGTTCCAGTGCATTTCCATTATTTGTTACCATAGGCCTAGTCCCACTTTGTTTTTTCTTGTTTTCTCATGCATTCTCTCAGTCCTTTTACATTTCCATCCATTTTATTATTTATTTGTATCACCATTATTGATTTCACTCACCAATTATTTTTATATCCCATTTGCCTTTTACTTTTTAATCTCCCCTTTGTCTATGTCATCCTTTTGTTATTTTATCCACTTCATCAATCAGCTGTCTAGCATGATATCTTCCCCTATTCATTCATCTGTCACTTTAACTTCATGCCCATTGTTCCTCTGCCAATATATATATGTTGTGTAATGTTGTATTCTGTCATTTTACCTTCGATAAAGATTCTGTTAGAATCGAAACGTCAGGTCCTCTTATATTTATTACAAAACAATATAAAGCTTAAGAAACAGATCTGTAGCATGTTAATTTCAACTCATCACAATTTTTCATCACAAAACAATATAACACAAAATAATTCACGATTTCAAACATCACAAACCAATATAAAACATAAGAAACAGATTTGTAGCATGTCAAGTTCAACTCATCACAATTTGTCATCACAAAACAATATAACACAAAAGAAATTCACGATTTGAAACATCACAATACAATACAAAACTTAAGAAACAGATGTCTAGCATGTTAATATCTACTCATCACAATTTGTCATCACAAAACAATATCACACAAAAGAATTCACGATTTAAAACATACAATACAAAAGTTTATCGATCCTAGTCGATGTGCCACGATATTTGACCTTTTGTAATACCAAACAATGCCACCGCACCTGGAAGATATTGCTTCACAATGTGTATAACCTAGCGTGACACGGTTCACGGCACAAACCGCTAAGATTAATCGCCTTTCTGTTTCTATTGGGTTTCTTGCCGTTTCTTACCGGTTCCAAACCTGGTTTGTGAAGGTTTTTGGGATTACCAAAATACCGATTCTTAGCGGGTTCTGCCTGTTTCTACTGGGCAAACTTACCGATTCTAGCGGTTTCTTCCCCAGTAGAAACACGCTCACTGTGTGCTATCTGAACCAGCCACTACAGGTATCTGGATCACTTGATGAATGGGTCTGGAGTGATTGCGGTATAAAGGGTGTTACTGTTATAGCTATGAAGATTAAATGTCTTTTGCTGATTAGCTTTGAGTCTTTACACACAAATCAATGATATCACATAGAAAACCATTTCTAGTGCAACTTTGCTGTTGTTATGCGCGGTCATTGGGATCGCCATAAAAAAGTATCCATTCGAATTTTTTTGAATGAGGTATCAAACGGCGAAGAAGAAATTTGCTTATTTAATGTATATCTCAGATATTTGGTACCGATTATCTCTATTGAATTAGCCAACATCAAAGCACCTTCAGGGACTTTTTGTGCTAGGTGTATTATGAGCGTGTTTCTGCTGGGGCATTGCAAAAAGTAAACGCTAATAAACGCTAAGTTTCAATCGGTCAGTTTTTAATCCCCCTGTTTCTACTCGCGAAATGTTACCGCTAAGTTTATCGATCCTAGTCGATGGGCCAAGACATTTGACCTTTTGTAATACCAAACAATGCCACCGCGCCTGAAAAAGATTGCTTCACAATAATATGTATAACCCAGCGTGACACGGTTCACGGTGCAAACCGCTAAGAATCGCCTTTCTGTTTCTATTGGGTTTATTGCCGATTATTGTCAGTTCCAAACCTGTTTTGTGAAGGTTTTTGGGTCTACCAAAAATACCGATTATTGCTGGGTTCTGCCCGTTTCTACTGGGCAAACTTAGCGTTTATTAGCGGTTTCTTCCCCAGCAGAAACACGCTCTATGATGCTTCACGATGTGTGGCACTGTTTGTTTTGGTGATAAGCCCTGCTGGTACTGTAGGGGCGCTAAGCATGATGGGTACATCAAGAAATCTTCTTTGGCTGGACCCCATAATTTTTGAGTTCAGCTGAGACTTAATTCCCAAAGCAAGCTATGAATTTAAAACAGCTATGACATTCTCCCTTGTATGTGGATTTATCAATCCAGTACAATAATAACTAGATGGCGCGGTTCTCGGCTTACGCAGTTTGTGGTTTGCGTTTGTTAAATGACGCAATAGGAACCGTATACGTCTTACGACGTGCAAAATAAATTGATTAGTTTCGTTCGGCTTGTTTAGTGCTCTCATATGAAAAGTCAGATTTCAATCGCAACCATATATACTTGGTAACAATTACCTTTGGGTAAAGGGGATAATGGAACCGGCTTCCAGATCATATCAGAAATGCAGATTCCATCAACATATTTAAACGACTTTTAAAATGTCATCTTTTTGAACATGCTTTTGTAAAGTAGTTTTCTCTGTGGTACATTGTGCCAAAGCGCCTTAGTACAAGTGTCTTGGTTCTGGCGCTATATAAATTTCAGTGATTGATTGATTGATTGATTGCTCACGTGGTGTATTGTATACAGATTGATCTTTAAAGACAACTACATGACCTTTGACCCTAAATCTTGAAAAGTTGACCATGTATCATGTGGGTTGTGCTTATTTCCTCAGTTGATGGACATCAATTACTTGAAATAAAACCAACTGGGGGTAATTTTGATCAATATCATGGTCTGGAGAACCGCCCGAATGCGTAACGGTTGTAACGTGTGTCAATGTTACAACCTTAATAAAAAACAGTCATGAAATGTCATAAAATGTCATGAAACTCGAAAAAATGACAATACAGGGTGAGTCAAAAAAAAGTTTACCCTAATTGAAAAAATCAAAGAAAATATTTCTGACCACAAAATCAAGGCAAACAAAACTTTAAATGATTACGCCATTTCATTGCTATCATCTGGAAAAAAAATCACGCTATTTGATGATACCGTTAAGTAAATATGACTATTTATGTACAGGAGCTGTTTTTTCACCAAAAACACGGTTTTTAATTTCAAGCTTAACGAGCTTAATAATGTTTACTAGGATTATGATGTAAAGCATTACACATCTTGTTTATTAAAAGAATTAAGTAGACAATAGACTTGTTCAAAATTGTCTCCTAATATATAGATTAAAATATGAAATATGGATTAAATCGTATCACCACTGTCAGTTAATAAATAATAATTGCAAGGATTAAATAGTCTGCAAGGGATATTCATAAACATGATAAAACTAGATGAGGATATTGAATAAAATGAATGAATGATAATGTGAATAATAAACGATATAGTATTTTGATAAAATCAATAAACATAATATTGCACTTATTTTTCGTAAATATGTCCGATTAAGTAAACATTGTCCTTGAACCAATCAAAAATTGTCAATGTCCACAGTAAGACTAGTAAGTAATAGTCTATCCCTCTCTTTCTCTCTCTACATGTAAAATTTATTCCTGAAAACAATAATATGAATAAAAACCCACTTGATAATCCAGCATCTTGTTTGGTCTTTCTCCTGATCTTTGAGAGTGTGCTTAGGATGGTTGCACTGAGGGACAATATACAGCTTTAAGGCCTATTTATGACACAATTACCACACTTTAATCATTTCATAACAAAGGAATTGATCCTTTCGCTGTCGGTATTGTAATTTTTTATTGGTCGTATCTTATGAAATATAATGGTCAAGATCTGGAAGCGTGTTCGGACGTTAAATTGGTCACTTTTATTCAAAACAGCGTAAAATAAGTTTCCCTCAACCAATCTAAACCAGATAAAATTCATATTAAAGCTAATTAATTTGTCTTTATACCGTAGTAAATTGTTTGGAAAATAAACGACTGCTTTTTTTCTAAAAAAATCGCTGAAGTTGAGTAAACTTTTTTTTGACTCACCCTGTATTTCAAAGTCCTTTCACATTATTCAGGTAGCCTTATTGTGTTGAATTACAAAAATCAAGGAAAGCCCTCCTAACAATTAATATGCGCTTCAGGAGGCCATTCAGTAGGTCATTTTTAATGTTTGACATACAGAAATGTGACATTTCTGTATGTCAAACATTATAAATGACCTACTGAATGGGTCGGGATTGAAAAAAATAGAAGGTTGTAACAGACAAATCACTACATAACATTTGCTGCTTTTTATGCGGAGCAAATCGTACCAACGAAAACAATACTCGTGACACTACGATCACACGTCGTATAATTATACATTTATACACAATAAGCAATCATTTGAAGACAAAAGCAATATATGAAGAGCTGTGTTGCAAAAGTGCCTACATCCATTTCTACCTGTTCCTCATTTTGCATTATTGAATGGATGGCTATTCATTTATGTGGAATGTAGCTTGTATTGTTGGTGCCTCAATTGGCGTGCATGGATGCACTAATCCAAGTCATATAGAAACAGTAAATGAGTAATATGTTGGAGTGGTCTGGTGGCCCTTTTGCAACAAAGCTCTTCATATACACACACTCAATTGCAATTCTCTAAAAAAAAGGGTCTATGTAGGATGCTCTCTGAGGGCATTTCTAAGATATTTTCCTTAACATTCTCCCTTGTATGTGGATTTATTAATCTGGTCCAATAATTGGAAAACAAAAGCAATACACATTCAATTGCAATTCCCTAAAAAAAGAAAATTCTTGCAACTCTGGATCAACGGTCATACACCATTGATCCGACATCCGACATCGATCGGATGTCGAAACTGTCTGAAAGAATAAGTTCAATTTTGGAATAATTCTATGAAAATTTCTAATCATGCAATTTTTAAAATTTGTGGTGATCAAAAGTCCCGCTGTCGATGACGTTATGGTTATTGGTGCTGAAATTTGAGCAAGTGATTTGTATAACTATGACTTCATCCACACCGGAACTTTCAATCGCCGCGAAATTTTAAAATGGCATGTTGAGAGATGGCAGTTTATATTCATTTTTGTCATACTTGTATGATGATGGTTTGTTCTATATAATTTCGTAATTTTGGCTCGGTAAATTTTTTTCTATCACATGTGTATAATACACAATGTTGTGCTTGTGGTTGGATACAATGATTGTATAAAACTCAAAGTGTCTATAATTGGAAAAACGTCTATAATTTTGGTGCTCTATGAATGGGGAATTAGCTATTATTGGTACACTGAAATATAGACCTATACTATTTTAGACACGGTACTTAAATGATGGACTTTAAAATTAGGCTGAATTATATAAACAGTCCAATTGGTGAAATACTCATAAATCTCTCTCTATGTTCAGTAAGCCAGAGAATTGAATTTGGTGGTGACTGGTCCAATATAGTTTCCGCCCTTGTCAATACCTCACCTTTCGCCTTTGTCAACAACTCGCCTTTCGCCCTTGTCAACAACTCACCGTAACTCACCCCTCGGTAACTCACCTTTTATCCATCCCCTGTCTATAGTACAACACAGACATTTTTTCCAATTATACACTTTCAAAAATACCATTTATTTGGAACAACATCTAAATTTAGTAGTTCCTGATATAGTCTTTGATGTAGAAAACTGCTCTTAAACCAATTTGTATTTATCAGTGTTTGACTGAACGTTATCATTGCTGACAAAGACAAACTTTTCCCCTTGTATGTTCTTATCAGCCCATTCATACATCTGCTGTGGAGTCAATATCTGGTCCTCCAGAGTAGCTTGTAGGCTTGCTCTTGCCACCAGCCTCTTTGTGGTTCCACATGGACTCTTCCCATGACTGGTGGCAACAAAATTCCACTATGCTCTGAGTCCATGGTCTGACAAGTGGTAGCAAAGGTTAGAGAGGTTCTAATGGTTTTTATATTGGCTGGCAGCCCCATCACTGAAGTATATGATCTTATTTAATCCAGTGAGCTGTTCCTTGATGAACGGTACAAGTCAACAGGACATGAAGGCATGAACAGTTCTTGTATCGTGTTTCATGCAGTCTGAAATCGTGACCACACTTAGGCATTTCAATTCACCTTCTTCCATGGGATAGATGACAAATAGAGATGCAGCGACTATCCAATGATATCACCTGCAGCAGTGTTTCTATTGGAGTCCATCTAGAGCTAGACTGCGAGAGGCATGTTCTATTTCTGGTAACATTCCAATCGTGACAATGAATGGTACATCGGCGCCATAGTGGAACGTTCAGAGGAACAGAATGATGTCTTTGTCAAATTCATGAAAAGAGCAAAGAACACCATCTACCTTTCCTGGCCACAAGGTACCCGGAACAGTGGCGTAGCCAGAGGGGGGGGGGGGGGGCGATCGACCCCCCCCCCCCCCCCCCCCCACCCCCAATATTGACGTTGTGTCGGTTGAGATTGGCACTGTCGGTTCATTTGACCAGAGGAATCATGGAATTATGATGATCAAAAGTACACATATGAAAAATGTTCACGCGCACATAACAGTCACCTAAATGCAATATTCTTTGGTACAAGCTTGTTTAGAGCCAAAATGTACCTCAATCGTGCCAGAAATAGGTGTAAAGTCAAAATATTTCGCTCGCTACGCGTGCATGTCTTGACTCAAAACAATCCTGTCGGTTCAATTTTCAGTTCTCGCCCCCCCCCCCCCCCCCCCCCCCCCCCCCAATATGAATAACCTGGCTACGCCACTGACCCGGAACAGAATGATGTCTTTGTAAAATTCATGAAAAGAGCAAAGATACACCAATTAACTTTCCTGGCCACAAGGTACCTACCCACTACCCACAATGAATGTTGGATACCATTCCAAAATATCATTTGTGTGATCAGTGCTCCTGATGCAGTACAGGGACACGGAGGTCACCAGTACAAACTTGCTAATTATGAAGACTTTGATAGTGGTTCAAGCCAAACCGCAATCACTCATCCAGTAAACAATACAATGTATACCATTTAGTGTGCATGGAAGACATGGGTAAGAATTACACATACTCTATACCAGTGGTTCCCAACCTATGGATCGTGACCAGGGGCGTAACAGAGGTTAATTGTCAGGGGGGGGGGGGGGGCACAGCCAAAAATATTCCTGGTTAGAATAAGTACAAAAAACACAACAGTCAACAATTTGTTGACTGTTGTGCTTTTTGTACTGCGAAATTTTCTTTCTTTCTTTCCTTTTCTTCTTTTCTTTCTTTCACCTTTTTTTCTCCTTTACCTTTTTTTTTTGCTCCCTTTTTCCTTTCTCTCTCTCTCTTCTTTCCCTTTCCCCCTCCTCTTCCTCTTTTCCCTTCCCCCATTTTTCCTGGTGGGTACTTGGTAGGTTTGAATTTCCTGCTGAGCACCTTCAGGGGGGGGCACTGTGCCCCCCCTCCCCCCCCCCCCCCCCCCCCCCCCGGCTGTTACGCCACTGGTCGTGACCCCAGTTGGGGTCGCGACACACTTTTTGTGGGGTTGCGGACTAGCTGAATTTAATCAAAATAAAATTAATTATAATGTTGTATCATACATAGTAACACACATGATTATGTTCTGTGAGGGGTCACGCTCTGATGCTGTTTCCTGGAATGGGGTCACCACCAGAAAAAGGTTGGGAACCACTGCTCTATACAAATATCATACATTAACAGGCTCTCGTGTCGGAATGGACCTCGAAAAGTCCAGATTTCTTTCAAAAATTTGAAATTAAGAAAAAACAAGAACATTTGAGAATAGATAGAAAGAAGAAAAAATGTGAAAGAAAGTAATCATCCTAGTTTTGCCCCCCCCCCCCCCCAGAAATAAACATTGATGTGTGTAAGTGGGGGGGGGGGGGTCAATGCATGCCCCACCCATCTCAGTGTCATGAATTAAAATATTAAAAGTTAAATGATTACGTGAAAGGAATAAATTGACTGAATCAAGTAATTAATTTTGCCTTCCCGTCCCATACTCTCTGACACGTCATTATAATGAAAGGCGCACACAACTAATTCAGTCTAGAAATCCACTTCCGGCCAAAAGTTGAGTACAGCAATAGTTCCTATAAAGCACAAAAAGTGTGCGAAATCGACACATTAGCTGGCACTGTCCTCTCGAATGTTGCATGTACGTGTTGTGTGGAATATGTACGTGAAGTTTGTAAAAGAAACGGGATGATTTGAGCTTGATTATAATTTTATCCACCGATTTACCGCCATTTTTGCATCCCAGCCTGAGGACTGAAAATTAGGTGATGAAATTAATACTTCCCAATTCAGCGGTATTTACTGAAAAATGTGACGAATAACTTTCCTTGATATTCAGATATGTTATAAATAAGCGTTTATGGCATAAGATTGCAAGTTTTCACAAAAATTGACTGGTGAAGTTTTGAAATAGAGCGGTTTTATAATAGGCCGACATTTGTGTGTAAAGCCTATGGGGAGCTAATTAGTTGCGTGCTCCCTTCAGTCTGTAAACTTTCGACGAATAGGGAAAGTGAGTGTTTTGAGACTTGGTGAAATAAGGTGGGAATTCATCTTGGAAATCGAATACTATTTTTTTCTAACCAAATCTATGTTAAAATAACCCATTGCATTACAGTCGTAATTGTATTTCACACATTGCCACATTTGAATAATAAGCTTAAATTTCTGTTTCTAAAATCTCGAGTCCGACTCACTCCCGAGCCCAGCAAAATAGGCCTACTCGAGGTTGCTCATGTTCTCTGATCTAAGTGGGTTCAAATCAGAAACCTTGTCCCAAGTTCAATATCTTTCAACGCTGAGGATTTATTTTATTAATTTAAACACGCAGTACAGCTTGAATTAGGCAAAGTAAAAATTAAAACATGTTTAGCGTTGTGACTTTTTTTCAAAAAAGGAAGGAAGAGGCCCTTTTTTCCTTCTTCTTTTTTCCCCCCACTTTTAGTACAAATTGGCCTGGAAAGCGATAAACTTTGGGAACCTGAAAAGTTATGACTGAAATTAAGAGAGAAAAAAAAAATTGAAGCGGACCCCAAGCAAAAAGGAAGCGGGAGGGGACGCTAAACAGGTTTTTTTTTGTTGGCCTTAATTAGTCTAGTGTATATTAGACACATTTGCAACACAATGCTGAGCGACGTAGTCCTCGATCCTGTTGACCGCTGCGCTGACATGGTGCTGGCATCACACATGCAGTAACCCCCACATACAAATGGTCTGCGACAAGCCTGGGCAATTCCATGGTTCCGCTGACCCGACCCAAAAAAATATTACCATGGCCCTTTTCCATGCGCCCTCCCTGTTTTTCGCTCGATCAGCAATGCAAAGCGTCCTGTAGTCACGCGTCTATAGTCTATTTTGTCTTCCTCGATACAGTGATTTCACTGCATCATCCTTACTGATCGCACTGAATAACCCCCTCCCCCACTGACGTGCACCCCAATTGGCCCAATTTTCATTGAGCCCATAGAGAATGCATCGGTTGGTATGTAGCCCAAAAAAGGCATGTTCATACCCCCGTCGTTGCGCATCGGTCGACGTCGACGGATGATTATATAGTTGACATTGTTTCAACTCTCGCACCGTGATGGCGGCTGATGCGCGACGATGATTCCTCAGCGTCCCATGTGGCTGGCGCGTAACCGTAACATGCACAGCATTGCGCGACTTGCTTGCCTGAAACCACTGTGACCCGGGTTCAATGCCTACTACATCGGTCGGTCGGTCATATTAATTTTAGGTGAATTTTCACCTATTGTTTTCAAAAACATTCAAAAAATGCATTAATTTTCACTTTTTTTCAAAAACATTCAAATAATGCTTTAATTTTCACTTTTTTTCAAAAACATTCAAATAATGCTTTAATTTTCACTTTTTTTCAAAAACATTCAACAAATGCATTAATTTTCACTTTTTTCCAAAACCATTCAAAAATTGCATTAATGTTCACATTTTTATCTTAATATTTTCACATCTTTCCCCCCCAAAACATTCAAAAATTGCAATATTTTGTTCACATTTTCAAATCATTTCAAAAAAATTCAATAATTTTCCAAAAAAAAACCCCTCAAATTTAAAATAAATGTTACAAATTTCTAATAAAATTTCTAATATTCCATACAAAACTGAATTCAATTTGTTTGTCTCAAACAAAAAGGGGGGGGGGGGTAATTTGAGCTCATTAGGGGAGGGGGGTAATTTGAGCTCATTGGGGGAGGGGGGGGGGGTAATTTGAGCTCATAAAAATCTGTCGGTACAGCAATTGCTCTGACAAAACACGCAATGGTTTGCGCGTTCATTTTCTGTGCTTCAGACAGCAGGCAGGCAGGCAGGGCAGGCAGGCAGGCAGGCAGGCAGGCGATCACTTAATCGCTTAAAAAACTCTTCACGGTTTAAAAATATTAATTCTAGAAAGCTAGCTAGGCCCTATGTCATATCATGACAGGTACCTGTAAAAGTGGAAATGTTCACGCGTGTAAATCTTCGCGCATTGCACATTTTGAACAATTTTGCTTGTTTTTATTTTCGCGATTTTGAGGTTCCATGCATACTTCCATGCATAGACAGACCTATACAAAATGAATATATTCGCGCGTTTTAATTTTCGGCTTGCTGATTTGAGCGCGAAAAGCGCGAAAATAAATGTAGCGCAAACATTTCCACTTTTACAGTATTATGTTGTGATTACTTTTTGTCTGTGGCTGATCTTTTTGGCCCAATGAGGTGCATTTGTGATGATAAGGTTTGTCAATTGAAATAATATATAGGGAAATCTATTGTTCATTACATAATTGGGCTATTATAGTTGGTAACACTTGGTGACCCTGCCTGGACACACAGCACATGTATGCCATTAATCACACATGTTTACTCAGAACTTTAGGATGCCTTGTTGTCTTCACTCATTGGACCATTATGTAGCCCAATTCTTGTCATGTTGTTCTTAATTGCACATTATTTGGGCTGCTTTTACCTGTTTGCACATTATTTGGGCTGCATTTCCCTTTTTTGTGTGATTTCAGGAACCTTTTTGGGTGCATTTGCATTACATTTTGGAAACACTTGCTGTTTGCCTTACATATAGCATAGCTGCACTGTGTAGGTACCATAGACTGTAATAATCATGCAGATGACATTGGTTTTTACTCTGATTTTGTTATGGCAAGTGGAACATATACCAAAGACGAATGACGAGTTCGGACCGATGCGCCCTTTTTAATCTTAGCGCGCACACTCTGCTGATCTGACAATGTCACCATGGGATCAAAATCAAAGATCTGCAGTAATCGTATTTTGAACATTTGTTGGATATATCGAATGCTGTGCTGGAGCACACTTAATAACTACTGGTATTATAGTACTGCATGCATAGATTTGACATGGACATTTCAACATTACGCACAAACTTGCATGTCTACGAGACGTGAAAGCGTACATACATTGCATGACAAAACTGTACGTATGTCGACCGCTTGAAATAGTCAACCGCTTGAAATAGTGCGCTAACAGTAACATTGAATGGAAGTAAAACATGTGGGTTTTTTGCCTTGCATTGTTGTTGTTTTGGTACAATTGGGCTTGTAAGGAAAACCATTGGCAACATGTAAGCCCAAATATGATGGCAAAACCATGAATGATAATCATGCTTAGCTACACATGTTTTGTATTGAGGAAGTACTGTGGACTTCAAATTTTCCCTCTTTCAAATCCAATTGTATGTTTGTGCATTCAATTTTTTTTTTTTTTTTAAATTGTGGATGGAAAATTTGAAAATTTGAAACTTAATTTGAAAAAAATTAGAGAAAAAAAAAAAAAAAAAAATGAAAATTGGAATAAATTGGACTTTCAGAATCCAGATTGACAAAATATCCTGTTCATTGTTGACTTTTGAAATGAAAAATGTGTAATTTTGAAAACTAGAGCTTTTTAGTGTCAAAATAGCATTTTTTTTGCGCGCTTCGCGCGAATTGCTTTCAATGTTTACTCAAGCTTTATAAGAACATGTTTCAGGAACGTTTTCTGGGACCATTTTAGTTAGTAAACTATACATTTTGGCGCGTTTCGAGCGAATTGGTTTCATTTCTTTTTATTCAAGCTTAAACAAAATGGCTTCATGAACGTTTTTCAGAACCATTTTAGTGTTAAAATAACCAGTTTTTGCACAAATTATTTTCAATGTTTTATTATTCAAGCTTAACAAGATTGCTTCAGGAACGTTTTCAGGACCATTTCAGTTTAAAATTAACAATTTTTTGCGCGCTACGCGCGAATTAGTTGGAATGTTTTATTATTCAAGTTTAACAAGATGGTTTCAGGAACGTTTTTTTAACCTTTCTTTTCACAATAGCCATTTTTTTTAAATATTTTGTTATTCAATTTGAACAAGACTCGCGTATTAGTTTCACTGTTTATATTTATTATTCAAGCTTAACATGATAGCTTTAGGAACGTTTTTCTAAACCTTTATTTTTACAATAGCCAATTTTTTTTTTAAAACAAACAAAAAATTCCAAGGTGGGCACACCCCCCCCCCCCTGTCCGCGTTACCGCCAATAGCGGTGCGAACCAATGCAATTTGTTTTAAGCCCCCCGGGTAAAAAAATCCTGCGCACGCCTATGATAATCATATCGAAACTAAGGTGCTGAATTCAGAAGTTATGCTAACTTTTACTCACAGACTTTTGTGGCAAATCTCAACCTGGAAGTGCCGTTATTTGCTTAGTTTGGCATGAAGGCGATGTCGGAATTGTATGATATTTTGGATTTGGGCTATGTTGATGATTATCTTTACGTTATTTGCTTATTTAGTATATCGATACATCTCTCAATGTCCCTTTAACACTAGAGGTGATCTTTACAAATGTTGCAAAGGTTTCAAACTTTTTGTAATGCCTTCGATTCCTTTGACCATGGAAAGTACTGCAAGGCCAGGCCCGTAAGAAGGGGGGGCGATGGTGGCGATCGCCCCCCCCCCCCCCCCTTGAAAATCTTCCCCGGAAAATTTGTACACAGATGAAAAAAATTCGCGCGCTACGCGCGCATTTTTCTTCCCAAAATGCAATATTCTTTGCTACAAGCTTGTTTAGAGCCAAAATGTACCTCGATCGTGCAAAAAATAGGTGCAAATTCGAAAATGTTCGCGCGCTACGCGCGCATATTTGACTCACAAAAATCTTGAAAATCTTGACGGTTCATTATCATTTCTCGCACCCCCCCCCCCCCAATATCAATAACCTAGCTACGCCACTGCCAAAAACAAAGAAAATCCCCCCTCCCCCAAAAAAAAATCCCCCTCAAAAATATCTCCAAAAACTACTTCCGGTATTTCTGTGCGTCGACCAACACGAAAGGTAAACTATGACACCATAATGGAATAGAAAAATTAGAAAATCAGCGTGTCTCCGACGGAAAAAAACTGGCTCTATCACTTCCGGTGATTTTTTTGTTGAAAACGCCCCCCTTTGAAAAAAGTGTCTTACGGCCCTGAAGGCCATGTTTTGAGATTAATAACGAGTGCAACAATTGAGTACTTTACAAACAAATGATACCATGAAATACATGTATACTACAATTAATTTCCTTCTCAACAGGTCTCCATCTAAACTTCCTGATTATATTGGGGCTACCTTTTACTATGTTTTTATTGGTACACTTTGGCCACCATATTCTCCCTACCAGCAAATTCCAAAAGTTGACAGCCCTGATGTCATAGGGTTTAGTGATTAAAAGTGACATGTCATGGGGTCATTGACCTATTCAGAGGTAATATTGATGATATGCCTTGAATTTGATTGGACTTGTTGCATCTTAGTTATGTCATATGATAATACAAGAAAAAGGTCAATCATGACCTGTCCTTGGGGTCAAAGGTCACATAGGAGTCAAAACGTGATTTTCACTCCAAACGCCCTTGCAATATTTAGTGAAATAACCTAAGATTGTCAGAATCGATCAATATATCATGTGTTGTACACATATATAAAAGTTCGGTTTGTAAAATGCATAATAATAATTTGAGGTCACTAGGGTCAAAATGTTAATTTTCGATCCTTTCACCGACTGTCGGGCCGACTGTACGTAGTCTCAATAGATACCTTTACAGTACTGTACAGCAGGGTATCAGATAACTTCCCATAAGCCTTATCGCCAATCGGAAAAAATCCATTGATTATCCTTTTCTGATGCATTGTGGGATCCAGAATGGGGCAGATTTTGCCCTTTTGTGATCCCACAATGCAACCAAAAAGGATAAGCAATGGCTTTTTTCGATTCGCGATAAACCTTATTGACTTCTCGTGTCGCGAAATTCACATTGCGTGAGATGGTACCCGGTCAACTCGACGTTCGGTCAAGTCGACCGTTACGTACTCGACGGTTGACCGACTCGACGGTCGGACCAACTCGACGTACGAACACACTCGACGGTTCGCCAACTCGACTCTCCTATACCAACTCGACGGAAGGTTGAATGCTTGCGACGTGATGAGCGTGGGGTTATCGTAGCGGGGGAATCCCGGGTAAAATAAGCACGTGGATGGGTGAATGAGATGGGGTTACAGCGGGCATGATTGAATGATCGCGACACGGTGTTAAAACTAGGGCGTGCAAAAATGGGTATGACTATGGCTGAAGTACAGCAGGAGAATCCCGAGGTAAAATAACCGTCCGCATGCATCATGTATGGATGGTTGAATGCTCGTTGAAGGACCGGGGCGTGCAAAAAGGGGTGAATGAGCATGGGTGACAGTTTAGGGGAATCCTGGGTAATTGAAATAACTCCACATTCGGCCGTATGCACGCGAAATAGTCCATGGGGAAATAATACAGGCTTTTTAGTGTACTCGTTTACGGCATTTATTAATCCCGGGTAAAATAACTCCAGATTCGGCCGTATTAAAAATTGAATGCACGCGACTAGTTCATGGGGAAATAATACAGGCTTTAGTTACGGCATTTATTAATGCAGGACAGATGGGATTTGCAATATTATCATTCAAAGAATGCCTACGAATTAAATCATCACAGGTATTAATTTGGTATACAGTTATTAGTTTATGAATTTGCAAATAACAAAGTACCGTACAAACATACAAACTCGACGGTTCGCCAACTCGACGAATGGTTGAATGCTCGCGACGTGATGAGCATGGGGTGACCGTAGCGGGGGAATCCCGTGTAAAATAAGCACGTGGATGAAGTGAATGCAATGCATTTCCCGGCTCGCTAGACTGGTGTAGGGCGTGCACTGGGTGAATAAGTATGGGGTTACAGCGGGCATGGTTGAATGCTCGCGACACGGTGTTAGGACTAGGGCGTGCAAAAATGGGTATGAGCATGGTTGAGTACAGCAGGAGAATCCCGGGGTAAAATAACCGTCCGCATGCATCATGTGCATGGATGGTTGAATTTAATGCTCGCGACACGGTGTAGGACCAGGGCGTACCGTGGGTGGCACTACTACAGGCCAATCCTGGTCAAAATAACTCCATATATCAGCCGTATTGAATATTCATTGAATGCCCCGGGTTGAATGCACACTATAGTCCATGGGGAAATAGTACAGGCTTTTGTGTACTCGTTTGTACGGCATTATCAATGTAGGCCCTATGCCTAATGGCTAGTGTTTTTAATGTCACGGGGTTTGCAAAATTGCAAGTCCTAGTTACTAAAATTACTATAATGATTGTTAAATTAATATATAACTCCCGTGGGATCGGCCGCGGGATAGTATTCGGAGGTGGGGAAAACTTGTTTTTAATTCCATGGTGCTGGTCAAAGACAGGTGGTTTTTTTTTTAACGTGTCCTATACCTTTTAACTAACTGTTTTATTATTCCGAAACGTCGCTAATTACTTTTTGATATTGCCAACAAACAATGCAGTCAATCACTATCGAACTGCAGCATTAATTATTTTTGGAATTTGTTATATTATTTATATCGTTGTAATAGGATGAATGGCTGCAAAGTACAAATCAATTTACGAGTTCAATTTTTATTTTACTCGTTTTGAAATGTTGTAATGTTGATGTTTTTTCATGTTTTTAAATGGTCATTAATCATTATGAGCACAAATCAGGTCACATCGAAAAGATAATTATTCTTTAAGATGTTCAATGTTGTATGTCAATCACGTTAAAAACTAGCAGACTGATATTGGCATAACTGAGGAAAATACAAACATTAAAAATGAGAACTAACTTGCTTCGATCATGATTATCCGATGAAAGTATAGTTACGGGTTTAATCTTACATTCAGCATGTTTCAAATAGATTATAAAAACAGGGGAAACTTATTATTAGAGCAAGTTGCTATCTTCAGGAGATTGTAAACAAATTGACATGGAGAGTGTCTGCCAAAGTCTGTCCTTTTATAAACCTACATGTACATGTATATCCGTATAACGTAAATGCTACAGATGGCATTAAAGTTAGATGTTCCGATTTTCAACTTGAAGTTTTCTATTCTACATGAAAGGTCATCCTTAAAAAAGTCGTATTCCAAAGTTTGAGTTGCATAACTGTAATGGTTCTTATTTTAGATGCACAAGATGCCGTGAAATGTGCCCATTGAGTATGGTACACAAACTTTATACGGTATGTGGTTAACCACTTTTCGCGGTAATTCGATGTTATTTCACCGATTTCTTCGTAATATTAATTTGGACCGTCAAATTTGAGTATGTTAATCAGAAAAATCATATGATATGAAAATCTCCATATGTTTGAGAAAAATCTGTGTTATGAAAATGTGATCGGAACATCTACCTTGAGTGAATGATAAGATTTTTTAGGGGAATATTTTACCAATAAACAAAACACACTTTGATATCAACTACAGCAGATATCGATTTGTTGTTTCACTTTATAAGTAGGCCCTAAACATTCATATTATAATGGAACGCATAAGCAGACGTCTGCCGCGTGGAAAGTGTTAAAGCACTTTACACGCGGCAGACGTCTGCAGTCGACCTTCCAAAATGTCACAAAATGTTTCAAAAATGTCAAAATTGTTGAATTTCATTACCATTATCTGGATCGGAGTCACCGTGTGAAATGCCTGGAAATAGTACAAATATGCCTAGTATTGATTCAGTAAATCTTGAGATTATAGGTGAGAGACTAAAGGTTTCTGAAAAAATATGATATGTTATGGTAGCATAATCATGATAATAGCCGCGCGTAAAGGATTAAGTTAAGTAACAACTTATAAGCTTATTGCCGACAAACAATGCAGCCTTTCCCAATCACTATCGAACTGCAACAGTAATTATCTTTGGGAATTTGGTATATTATTTATATAATTGTTATTGGATTAACTGGCTGCAAATTACAAATCAATGTTATAAGTTCATTTTTATTTTACTTGTTTCGAAAATAATGTTGATTTTTTTCATATCTTAAATGGTCATTATGAACACAAATCAGGAGAACTCTGTACTTATGAAATCATGGTTGATTACTAATAACGCAACTCTATTTCATGTTTGTGCCGACAAAGTATACATGTACACCATCATACTGTTTGAAACAATTATTGGGCAATGATCATGATTATGTACATGTACGTATGGAACGATGCTACTTTCTAATTTTGATAGATTGATAATAATTATCAATGGGCTAGCTGTGACAATAATTGTCACAGCCCATTTAGCAGCGTCACACTTCAAAGTGTGAATGAGTGCAAATCGCGTGTAAATTGTACAACAATCAAAGTCGATATGCGTGACCTGCCTACCCATAGGTCACAACCCGGAAATTATGTTCATCATGTACGGCATCGTCTGATCCACTGCTTCAATTTGGCGGGCATTTTTAATAACATCTCGTCGTACCGCCGAGTGATCAATATGTCATGTTAGGTGTTTTAACTGTTGCAAAGCTGGTGGATAAACGCTGTAACTTATTGAGTTTTGGTATGATCAGCTGGAGCATTCATCCGTAAGTATTAATTTTACAGAGAAATACTGGCCAATGCTTATAATTATTTTGAAGAAGCAGATTTCTTTTCGCTGAGAGTCATCAATCAGTACGTGATTGGATAGCCCAACGGTGGCTTTACTATCGTTCATGCTTCACTATCGAAGATACACTTGCATTACGGTACCGATTGGGACTAGGAATAAAGCACAGGGGCAGCCACTATCTTTACTAGGGATGCTCATAAAATTTTGAAAATAAAATTATCTCTTTGAAAATGGAATACATGGAAACAAAGTACTTTACAATAAAAAATGATGGTTCAACCTTGTCTGCAGGCTGAATAATAAAAACAAAGTTATAACCAAAAGTAGTTTACCTCATATTGCTGAAAACTGGGCAAGTCATGCACATTTTAAATCATTTTAGGTAAAAAAGGGTTTACTTTCATGATGTCACAGTTGCTTGTGTGGGGTTATTTAGACATCAGTGAATACACCCAGCTTGTTTCGTACTTTTCCGCTGGATTTAAAAGAGGTAAACATGGTGTTTTCTACATATTTTCAAAAAAATTGTCAAAAAAATGTCGCCCTCTATAGTCAATGATATGAACATCCCTATCTTTACAATCTAAATCAACTGCAAAAACAATCATTGCCTGTGCTTTATTCCGTAGAGACCAAGAAAAGCTTGCCTGATACATATGTCGCCCCCATTCCCAACAACGCGACGTTTCCCATAACATTTTTAAGTGTGAGTGTAAATGTTGAAACCTTGCAACAAGAATGCCATCTGATTGTTGTTAGACCAGGTCCTCGATCTTTGGTGTGACCAAATGTAGTCCCAATCGGTAACCGTATTAGTGCAAGTGTATCTTCGATAGTGAAGCATGAACGATAGTATAGCCACCATTGGGTCTAAAAGACCAAATGGTGTGTGGTTTTGTATAGTGTACTCCATTTCTATCCAATTCGAAGACGTTCGGCGGTTTTCCAGAATATATCAGGCCAGGAATATTATTTTAAGCTAGCTCTGAATCATAGCTCTCTGTCTGAGAGGGAACTCTCGTATCAGAGAACTATCATAGCTCTGTCGGATATTTTCATCAATATTTTTCAACTTTTCTCAATATTAAAGATAAGTCAATATTTTGCTACATACGATATCATGTTTAATGTTCAAATAATATGTACGCCTATAGTCCCAATCGGTACCGTAGTGCAAGTGCAAGTGTATCTTTGATATAGTATAGTGAAGCATGAACGATAGTATAGCCACCATAGGGTCTAATGTACGCCTTGGTTAAATATATGGTCGTTCGACTGGGGGCCAGAAATCATTGGGAATGGTCAAGTCCTAGCCTCGGGCCTAGCCTCCACCAGTGAAATCGTGGATATGGATACTTTTACGCCACTGTATCTTCTGTGTGTCCACAGGGGGTATTTATTTAACACCTCCGTAGTCCTATACCATGTTAAAGCTATTGTTATTCCTATCGCCTAACTTAAATAAAATAGTATTTTTCTTCAAAATGTACATACCCTATGAAAACTAGCCCTGATAATCATGACCTCCTACATATTCCAGATGATTTTTTTTTTCTCGCTCAAAATAGAATAACGGTACCAAAAAGTAGCTGTGTATCCTAGCTCTCTGTGGTAGGGTTATATGGAATGAAAGCATATGATTTGACATCGCGAATGGTCGGATGTTTTCATCAATATTTTTTTAACCTTTTTGAATAAAATTAGTCAAACTTTTGCTTCAGATATAATGTATAACGTTATACATGCGTGCGTGCAAGTCTGATGCTCTACCGACTGAGCTACACGGGTAAGGTACAAAAAACTTATTGAACCGCGTGGCTCGAGATTGACGGGGCCGCCGCGCGGTACGAGATTGTAGCACTGTAGGGAGTGAGGTCCATAAATTACATAAAGAAATGTTGACTAAAATAACTAACATCTCCGTACATTATTAATAGTAAGTTATGAATATGTTTTGCAGTATTTTGATCACAACATCTCAATATTTTTGTCGTTTTAATTATCAGAGATTCAACACAAATATGTAAATTAGGTCTATCTAATATCAAATGATGTTTTATTAATAAATGTTAACAGGTATCAAGTGTGTTATGTGAATAACTAATACTGCAGTAGTGGTAACATCCACCAACTTAGCTTCATTCATGTGTGGAACACTTTAAAACTACGCGCGTTTGGGTGAATATGTTGTAATAGTTGTAGTGTGCAACTATATTGGCATTGTCTTGAAATCTTCATTAGGCATGAAGATATGTGTCTACTCTTTATGATCAATGTGGACATTGACCAATATTTTGAAAAGAGGTATTTTTCCTGTGTTTGACTCACCTGTAAAGTAACCGATGTCAATTTATATGATTTTTTAGATGGAAATAAGCAGATAATGAACACTTCTACTAGTACTAGTGAGCGAAACCGACGGATCATCACTGTTGCAGTGCAGCGGGCCTTCATTTGGAACAAGACCCCAATGGAACCACCTATGAATCCAGCAAATCCGCAGACATTTCTTGCCCGACAAAAACTAATGTCTGCCTACAGAATTCTTATCATTATCGTCCCTGGATGAACACTTTTGGTGGGTCAGAAAACCCTTGAAAACTTGCTATGGGATACTGACCAATCAACAAATCTGCTATGGTCTCTAGTCCTTTCATGCCACGACGAGACTTCACCTAATGTCAAAAAGCTGTCAACCACACAATATAGCACCAGCAGCAGAATCTGAACATCAGAACATGGACCAGCAGCAACTTGATTGACAAAAGCTAAGTAGATTTTGTTTCTGATATTGTATCGTATTGTTTTTACCATCTTGGTGCTGCAGCTCAAGTTGAGCTGTGAGACACGATTTTGAGAAAAACGTCATAATAAACGTTACCCCGGCGATACGCAAAGATCGCGGGAAATAACGGTATCAAAAAGAGCTCAAATACGCCTATACATGTATTTAATTTATAATCGACCCATTATAAATGCTCAAATAGGGAAAACATTACACTTTAAATGTTCTGATTAAGATATCTCATCAATAGATATCAAAATTATAAATTTTGAGGGTTGGATGCATACATCGTTCAAAATATATCAATGGAAATATCTAATGATTAGATATCTTACCCAGGACATTTAAAGTGTAAATGTTTTTCCCATCTGCGCGTTTATAACGGGGCGACAAAATAAATATGATTATGGAAAGTAGGAATACAATTTCAATTGTGTGTCATCCCTCCCCCCCCCCCCCCCCCCCCCCCCCCCCCCCCATATCATTAGCTGGTAGCATTGCATCTAAACAGTGTCATGCAATACATTTCAGTTTTGTTATAGTCGATGGCTTTTATATAAATTCTATGTTGGTTGTACAAATGCTACTGAAACCTTATTCAAATCCTTTATTATTCCAGAATGAATGGTAATGACGAGAACACATACTACAATAATTTGGTTCTTCACAAATACCAACCAACAACAACTGCTCTAACTGTATTGTTTGATCCCATGGTCGCATGAACTAGAACATTCTCTTCATAGAAATATCAGTATAACAGAAGACAAGAACAAAGCTGTACATCAACCATCAATAACGCACCATGAGCCTGTACCCATGTGTTAAAGAGAACAGACCAACATAAGAGGTAGGGAATGAGTATCACGTAGAAAAATACAATTATTGATGTACGAGGGGCATTCAGTAAATAATGAAAGTGATCATGGTATGGGATGCATGAGTGATTCTATTGAGGGGATAATGTGATCAATACAAAGTATGAACCTTTATCTTTCAAACAGTACAGTTTTGGATTTATAAGTGTGAACTATGACGTCATAGCATTGTCTCAAAGTAAGTACACTTGGGACACTACTTAATCAGTTATTTGGCGGGAAATTTGAATTATTTGTATGAAACATGTGATAAGAAGATTGCATAACATGACACCAGAAGCAGGTAAATCCCATTTTTTTTCACGTAAGTATGATAAAAAGACAATAACTTAAATCCCTGTGTAATTTGATGTATGTAGTATATGAGTAAAAAGTAAGGAGAGGCAATCGAATAAAAAGTATACAAATATCAGTATTTCAAATAGCCAATTTTCATTGAAAAATGCCCAGTCAGCGAATCACTAATATTGCGGAAAATCAAACAATTTATGAAAAATCCAAGCAATTAACCAGTTTGGGAGATTCCATATGATAGTTAACTAATTTTCTGAACTTATTCGCATGAAACCTGCAGAAAATGTGCGCATGCGCAGACGGCAGATCATTTTGAACAGGGCCACAAATGGCTAAAATCAAGAAATTTACCAGATAAAAGCTTACTGTGCCTTCAAATTCTAATCAGAAATAATTAAAAATGCTTAAATCAATGTGTTTAAATATTGTGATAGTCAAAATAAAGATATACATGAATGTATCAATCAAAGATGGCTGCCACAACCTCTCTTATTACTGTTATCTTTAGAGCTACTATATATGTATTGTTAAAGTAATCGTCACATAATTTCAATGGTTTGAGGAAATTTTATGAACAGCTCCTTCTGAAATCCCCACTATTATTGCTTTACATCCCACACAAATTTACTAAATTATAATCCCTCCATTGTTCTTTATCCTTTGTTGTTTTCAAAGGTATATTATTGCGGATTTTGCTAAATAAAAGCGCATTTGAGATGGTCCCTTCTTATTTGCGTTAAGGAATTCAGGTCTAAAAAATAATGTCAAACGGAGATAAGTGTGTGTTCTAACTATGTGCCAAGTGTTATCTGTTTTTATGCTTGCATTGCCGAGATATACGCAAATGTATCGATCAACCCATTTTCAACATATTACATATCCAGCCAAATAATTGACAGATTTCAGTCAGTGTCTGAAACCTATTGTGTTTATGTTAATGACATTACATAACCAAAGGTATCTAACATTCCAAAAGTGTATTATTTGAAAGACAAAGGTTCATACTTTGTATTGATCACATTATCCCTCAATAGAATCACTCATGCATCCCATACCATGATCACTTTCATTATTTACTGAATGCCCCTCGTATAATAGTTTCAGAAATATTTAATTATGGATTGGTTCAGCACATTCAATGACAGATTGTTAATGCCCTAACCTAAAGGGGGTACCGCGCCATTTTGTCCCGAAGCAATGGTCATGACGTCATATTTTGGTCGATTTTCTGAACTTTTGTATTGGATTTACGTGCAAAATATATGCCCTTCGCATCATACTTTCCCAGGTGTGCGGGTCCACTTTAAATTTCAGATGTTCTAAAATGGATGGATTTCTAACCAATTTGATAAAGAAACACGATCCGCACACCTCAAAATTGCAAAAAAATGCTTAAAACGAGTCCACTTTTTGTGCCTTTGAACAGAGTGTTTGCCGGGAATGTAGAATTACACAGTGCATTAACCCATGACCCCGGTGCATGTTGGCTGTGTATAACAGATCGTAACGTGAATAATGCAACACGTTTCAGTCGAGCAATGATTGGGTAAGGGTATGGTCGGGGGTATGGTGTATAAGTTCTAAGTATGCAAATGAAAAAAATCTCAAAAGGGGAATGTGAAACATCTTATTATAATCTATCATCCTGTGAACTGATTTTTTACGTCGTTCAAAAATAAGGTATTTACGGACATTTCCACCTGATTTTGACACCGTTTACCCGTTCATGTCAAATTTTTTACTCTGACGTAGCTGCATGTTTTCACACATTTCAGGGTAAACTTGACTTTATAAATTACTTAAATGGAAGAAAAAAAATTGAATGGGAGGGATATATACTTCAATGTATGTTAATTGATCAACAATCGAAGGTCTTGTTTTGATTATATTTCTGTTCTTACTTTTGTTCTTCCCATCTGTGCGGGTCGACAAAATAAATATGAGTATGGAAAGTAGGAATGCAATTTCAATAGTGTGTCACCCCCCCCCCCCCCCCCCCCCCCCTATCATTAGCTGGTACAGCCATTCCATGTAAGGGTTGCAAAAAACTCAAAAATTGAAATGAAAGGGATTCAAAGGAATTCATTTCAGTCAGTTATATTTCATTAGAGTAATACTGAAACCATTCAAATTTCAAAGATTTGTTCAAACTAGACCCTTTTACTGTATATTTACGGCCTCCTTGAACTTGTGGCTATAAAAAAAGAGGGCTCAGAGGTACAAATCACAAAGCAAAGAAATATTTGGAGTTAATTCACAAGCTGCTGCTCAGTCTGCATTTAGAAGATAGCTGTTGCATGTAATTTGACAAAACATTGGGTATTTTGTTCAATGCCATTAGCATTTTTCCAATAATTTCTTCAAGAAAATACCCTAAAAATATGTCACGCGAGTCACAAAATAAAACAATCTTTTAAGATTACTAAAAAGAGATTCAACTAATGGTTGATATTTGCAATTGAGTTAGTGGTGCTTTATCAAATAAAAAAAAGATTTTTTTCATTTGCCCTCCATGCTATGCCCTACAATGAGCTACTTTGTCACGCGAGTCACACAGTTGTGTCACGCGAGTCACATTTTCTACAGGCCACTACACACAACACAGAAGCCTGGGCACCGTGTAACTCATGCACAGAATGGGATAGGGTGTTAGGTTCCTAGTTCAGAAAAAAACAATTTGGTCACACTTGTAGAATTCTTTGGAGAGCCATTTGAATCAAGTGATGTCAAAAAACCTGTTTTGTAGCCTGTCATGCGAGTCACGTCAAATAAATTGTGATATCTAAAAAATATTGGTTGTATGGCAAACATTTGTATACTTTGCATACACAATGTCTCAACTCAAATAAGTGATAAATTAAAGTAGAGGAAAGCTAGTTTCCACTGGTTAATGCATTCAAAGATGGATTTTTGTAGAAATGTCACGCTGGAATGGCTTGGTAGCATTGTATCTAAATAGTGTCATGCAATACATTTCAGTTTTGTTATAGTCGACGGCTTTTATATAAATTCGATGTTGGTTAGTACAAATGCGACTGAAACCTTATTCAAATCCTTTATTATTCCAGAATGAATTTGCATGGTAATGACGAGAACACATACTACAATAATTTGGTCCTTCACAGATACCAACCAACCACAAGTACTGCTCTAGCTGTAAGGTTTGATCCCATGGTCCCATCAACTAGAATATTCTCCTCATGAAATATCAGTAAAAGAAGACAAAGCTGTACATCAACCAACAATAACGCACCATGAACCTGCACCCATGTTACCCCTACAAAGGTGTTAGAGAGACCAGACCAACATTAGAGGTAGGAAATGAGTATCACGTAGAAAAACACAATTATTGATGTAGAATAGTTTCAGAAATATCAAATTATATTGGATTGGTTCAGCACATTCAATGACAGATCGTAATTAGGCCCTAGCCTTATGGACAGCCATAATACTACCTCTTAAATGGCACACTGATAGCTAGATCCTGTAGGAAGATAGATCCTCCAGATGGATCCTCCAGATGGATCTTCCAGATAGATCCTCCAGATAGATCCTCCAGGATACGCCTCAATTCTTTTGAGAAGTTGTTTATTTCACATAATGTAGGGTAAAGCGGGGCATAAAGAACCCATTTTTTAGTTGTCATCTTATTAATGGGATATGTTTATTGGATTGCTTGTAAATATGCTCAGCTATATGGCTCAGAAAAACGAAAATTATAACAATCTATTCTATTTGTGATATCATGCTTTATATTCAGTGATGTCACAAGGCTCTTATTACCCCACTGGCGGGGCATAAAGAACCATCATGTTAGACTGACTTAGCGATCATTTCAGTACCTTTTTTAGTTTTCAAAGTTCTTCTTCAAGATTGTCTGCATTTGTTTGACACTTTATGAGTTATTCTAGGCCATCTAAAGGCAGTGAATGTGTTCAAAATCCCCATCTTTTGATCCCGGAATCCCAGGCCTCCTGGCACACATGGTAAATGTCAAAAACAGTTTGTAAACGGCACATGGATCCAGCGTCATACAATATGTCCTTCCTTGCCTCTGCATTCTTCGCACAAATGACCTGATACATTTTTTTCCCCGAACTCATCCTTTTTATGTACTTAGTTTAACCATGTTTGATGACATACCATTGTGAGAGATGACGCATTTTGGTCACCTTTGTCATGTTTGTCATGGAAAACAAATTACGTGGGGCATTAAGAACCTACAGACATCATACAAAGCATAATAAACAAAGAATTTATTAATTTTAAAGATAAGATAACTGTTAACATGAAATCAAGTCATCTAATGCGACTTGGGGCATTATGAATCACTAGCATTAAATGTCCGTTCAGTAAAGAAATCTTAATAGAATTTCATCAATTATCCTTTGTGAAATATTCATATTGATACCCGAATTATAACTCGCAAAAACAAACAACATCTAATATGTGGATATTTCTTCATTAATATGTCCTTTAATACAGGGTGTACCGTGTATCAGAATGAACTGTACCGTGTTTCTAAAATACATAAAAACTACAAAATTATTATTGTTTTAAATTTAAACACTTGCAATATAAAGGTGACCATGTTTCCTATATTATGTTAATTTCATTGAGATATCTCTTTTTGTTCTCGTGTGGCAAGACATAATCGAAAACCGATGAAAAACGCGTTTTCAATTTCAATGAATCCTCTCCCCCAACATTTCAAACAATGTAGCCCACACCACATAAGCAATATTCAAAACTCCCGCCAAAGAAAGGAAAGGAAAGTTAAAACCACTCAAGCAGAACAAATCCCGGTTTATTAGCGGATTAAAAATCAAAATTTATCTCCAAATTTCACCCACAAAAGTATGCAAATAATAAATGTTATACAAGTGATGTGAAAAGTTGAGATATGGCGACCAAAAATAAACCCTGTCCCATGGACGGATGGATATCTCAGGTAGGGTTAGTAATTTCACAGATTTTTTAAATTGATCATTTCGACCAAAATTGAAATCTACCATCTTTATCAGAAAGTCTGTATTTTCCATCAGAAATGTCCGATTTTCAAAATTTAAAATTCTTATGAAAGCTGGGCGTTTGCGCAAGATACATAAGAAAACGGTTTGAACAATATTAATCGAATTCATACCGTAATAAACCATATTGCCTCGGTACAGTTCATTCTGATACACCCTGTATATAAAACCACCAAAAAGTCATGCTGACGAATCAGATCTAGAAATTTAAAGGATGAAGTTTGCCAACATTTGAATTCCAGAGCCTCCAAAGTTCAAAGTGTACGTCCTAAAATATGATGCTGTATATAACGCACTCACAATGTCGCTTCACAAATAATAATAATCAGTATTTATATAGCGCCTTTTCCAAAGGTTCAAAGCGCTGTAATTTCGCTGCTGGTGAATCATACTAAACAATGCAACGTCCAGGCAGCAGCTAAATCAGCGCCAAGTTGCGACATATAAACACACATGAACAACATCCACCATTTTTCAATGCAGCTCCCCAAATACCATTGGGTCAAGGAAGTTTTTGATAACCGAAACAACTAATCACAGATTTTGAAAGCAGGAGGAAACCGGAGATCCCGGAGAAAACCTGCGAATAATAACCCTTAAACATTAGCTGATATACCACCCAACTATAAACTACTTGATATATTAATTAGGTCAGGGTCACCTAATTTGCATATATTGACCGGTTTTTTGTTGTTGATATTTTTATTCCCCGTAGTTCATAATGCCCCACTGTAACCTATCATTTGAATTCATAGAGCTTAATTTGCAACCGTCCATGTAAATGTCACGAACTTGATCATTTGTATAAGTACAGATCTACAAAACAATTTAGAAAAAACATACAGAAATACATAAATCGTAAGTGCATGTAGAAAGGTGCACTTTGATCACCCTATATGAAGAATATTTGGCCTAAGTAACAAATCGAGGGCTCATAAACACAAGGCCTTATCTCCATTTTGACCATTTTGAGAAAAAGACTATTGAAGATTTGTAAAAACATTGGGAAGATAGGGATGAGGCCTTGTGGTACTGGCTATAACTTTGATAGGGGTTGTGTTATGGAGATAAGGTTGTGTGTTTACTGGAAAGAGAATTTCTTTCTGAAAAAAATCTCATTTTGAAAAAATGGAGATGAGGCCTTTGGTTTCTGAGCCCTCGAAATCTGGCACTATTGCTTTTTTTCTTCAGTTTTCTCATCTGATGATTCATCATGTATTAAATGACATACGCGCTATTTGTCCTCCAAAACACTTCACATTATTTGTATACATGATTTTGATACATGTTTAAACGTCTAGTTATTAGCTGACTGATTTTTTACTGATACAACCTTTTCACCACAAATGTTTTTAATTCAATACATTACAAAGACAAAAAAAAAAAATTAGGTCAGGGATATTAATTAATACAAATTCCCTTTAAAAGGGAAAACCCAGATTCAAGTAAAATGGCATGTGCAAGGAGTTTTAGAAATTATGGGGAAGTATTTAAGTCCAGCATTGTGTGTTTTGATGGTTGGATATGACTTATATAAATAGAACATTCAAACGGGCGCAATAGATGAATTATGTGCTTTTGCATTCTGCAATACCAGTTGCCCTATTATATCCACCATTCCTTGCTAGCAAATACATATATTTATTTCTATAAATCCCATAGCAAAGCATTGATTATACCTAATAATATAATGATTAATGAAACCAGCAAGAGTGTTTTAAGTTTCATTGCTCTTTGTACATGTAATTAATGCGCGCGGAGTTCCGAGCAGACTTTCTCAAAATGTTCGACATCAAGCGATGGTGCTAGCGCTTTCCCCTTCCCAGTTTTTGATGATATAACAGAGCAATAATTTCAATGTATTCTATGATTTTCAAGGACATTAAACATCGGGAAAAAAACAATTAAACGATAATTAGATACAGAGTGACACACACAACTTTATACAATTTTAAAAAGCGGAAACCGATCAAATTAAACATGGCCGATAAAAATCAATAGCCAATTCTCAATTGCGGAAAGGCGATTCATTTTTTATATCACGTTTTACCATTTATTCCGGTTTATTTTCTTTCAGTACTCGACTGATTACGTGTGCTGGATATGGGAATTGATTTGACGTGTGATCGGCGGTGAAGATCCAATATAATACTGACTGCTTTGAATATTGGGCACATTGAGGAGTTTGGTGGCAACTGGGTGCCCCACAATTTTGTCATTAGCCGCGCCTCTAGTACATTCTTTTGATTTGTGAGCATCGGTAAATGTTGTATATCCTTATGTACCAAACCTTTTAAATTGCCACAAAGATGCTAAATTCTTCCCTTTTAATCAATGGTGTGCATTTGTTTCAAACTACTAATCAAATTTCCCGCCAATTTTATTCGATGATATTTAATTTTAGAAACGCGCTCGTGATTATTTTTGAGTCGTATTCAGATTAATTCATTCTTAATCCAAGTTCTCAGTCAATGCGTCATCAGTCAAGATAAAAAGAAATTATAGGCCTACATAATGTACTAGATATTATCACTATACTACCCGTAACCCTTCATTCACTCACTACCGGTACTAACAGATTTGGGGTTGCACTATCATTTATTGGGTAAAAGTGTATGCAGAGCTTGGTCATCATGCATGCCTCTGATGCCTGAACTCTGCTGCCACTGAAGGGTAGTAGATAATATCTAGATTATGGAGTTCAAGAAGTTGAAAGAGAAATGAGAACGAATTCCCCACCATCCATATCGGAATACTTCCAATCAAAGACGGATACGATTCAAAAAGTATTTGTATTAAATTGCTTTTCGGATAAAATTATATCAATGTAAACAAATGGCATATTTATCAACTGGCAAATATCATCAGCCAAATTGTTCAAACATCATAATGCAGATTTCTGTATCAGATTAAATAAGTTGACATAAACATTTAATACTTGAATGTATACTTAAGACAGGGTTTTATTAGCATGTTATATTCTTTATTAAAAGCATGAATCCCTTGTGTGTGTCCTTTATTATGCGTCTTGAATTAAAATACCTGTTTTGTAATGAAAAAGGAATTTTTAAATATATTTTATTCAAATTTATGTTAGCATAATCCGAATTTGCATATCAAGATCGTTCAATATAATATACGAGGGTCATTCAATGAGTTCTACCTCCTACCTCATAACTTTGCGAGTCGTATGAAATATTCCACAATTGAAGCTTTGAATCTCAGCTACAAAATCATAGTAAATTGGTATGAATACTCATTGTACTTTTCTGGATATGCAGTAAAAACCAAGCTTCCATTTAGTGCGCCGGAAACGGGTAAAAAACAGCCAAACGTCTCCAAAGTGCTATTAATTTGGCCAATTCTAAGAGACAAAATGTACCTATCGGTCAATTACAATCGTTCTAAGTTACAAATATCTCTTGAACAGACTTCAAACAATCAAGTGTTCTTGGCCTCTAATTAGCCAGAATCAGACCAGGACAGACATCCATTGTTTTCTATTTTCAGTATTTAAATCGGGCGGTTATACCTAATCATACAATACGGAGAGAACTGAAAAAACATGCATTTATCTTTGGGGTAATTGTCCGTGTCCGTTGTCCAAAATCTCTATCTGGCTTTGTGAAATAGGTATCAATTAGCATTTACTATAAATGTGTAGCTATGATTCAGAGCTATAATCATGACAAATGTCATGAGGCTGACATTCATATTAGTGATGTTATGAGTGAGGAGGTAGAACTTATTGAAGGACCCTCGTATTATTATGCAATTGTTTGAATAATCCGTACATATGAATGACTAACATCCATACATGCATTTTAATATTATTATTAATAATCCGGATTTTGATATTTGCTTAATTTAGATTAGTCGAATTTATATAATAGCATAATCCGAATATATATTACTATTATATTACAAATGAGAGTAATCCGGTTTATCCTAATATAAATTAGAATAATCCGGATTATGCTAATATGAATTAGAATAATGCGGATTATAATGAGGACTATAAATATTAATAATCCGATTATGCGAATATATATTAAAAAATTTAATCATGGAAATAACTTAATTTGAATAAACCGGATATGAAAATATAAATGTGAAATCAGAATTTGTAAATTTGAATAATCCGGTATTCAAATTTATATTCGGATAATCCATTCATTATTTGTGTAATCCCGATTATTCAATTTTATATTACCATAATCCGGATTATTCAAATTTATATTAGCATAATCCTCATTAATCAAATTTGTATAATCCGGATTATTCAAATTTACATACAACGGTTTATTCAAATTGGGATGATACAGGCGTTTATTTCAGAGGGAGTAAGTTTATTTGATGGAATAGCCATTTCATAGGGGAAAGTTTATTTGATGGAACAGCCTTTTATTTCAGAGGGAGTAAGTTTATTTGATGGAATAGCCATTTCATAGGGGTAAGTTTATTTGATGGAATAGCCATTTCAGAGGGGGTAAGTTTATTTGATGGAACAGCCTTTTATTTTAGAGGGGTAAGTTTATTTGATGGAACAGCCTTTTATTTCAGTGGGAGTAAGTTTATTTCACGGAATAGCCATTTCAGAGGGGGTAAGTTTATTTGATGGAACAGCCTTTTATTTCAGTGGGAGTAAGTTTATTTCACGGAATAGCCATTTCTTTCAGTGGGAGTAAGTTTATTTCACGGAATAGCCATTTCATAGGGGTTAGTTTATTTGATGGAATAGCCATTTCAGAGGGGGTAAGTTTATTTGATGGAACAGCCTTTTTCAGTGGGAGTAAGTTTATTTCACGGAATAGCCATTTCTTTCAGTGGGAGTAAGTTTATTTCACGGAATAGCCATTTCAGAGGGGTAAGATAATTTGATGGAACAGCTTTTTATTTCAGAGGGATTAAGTTTATTTGATGGAATAGCCATTTCAGAGGGGTAAGTTTATTTGATGGAACAGCTTTTTATTTCAGAGGGAGTAAGTTTATTTGATGGAATAGCCATTTCATAGGGGTAAGTTTATTTGATGGAACAGCTTTTTATTTGATGGAATAGCCATTTCAGAGGGGGTAAGTTTATTTGATGGAATAGCCATTTCAGAGGGGGTAAGTTTATTTGATGGAACAGCCTTTTATTTTAGAGGGGTAAGTTTATTTGATGGAACAGCCTTTTATTTCAGTGGGAGTAAGTTTATTTCACGGAATAGCCATTTCAGAGGGGGTAAGTTTATTTGATGGAACAGCCTTTTATTTCAGTGGGAGTAAGTTTATTTCACGGAATAGCCATTTCTTTCAGTGGGAGTAAGTTTATTTCACGGAATAGCCATTTCATAGGGGTTAGTTTATTTGATGGAATAGCCATTTCAGAGGGGGTAAGTTTATTTGATGGAACAGCCTTTTTCAGTGGGAGTAAGTTTATTTCACGGAATAGCCATTTCTTTCAGTGGGAGTAAGTTTATTTCACGGAATAGCCATTTCATAGGGGTTAGTTTATTTGATGGAATAGCCATTTCAGAGGGGGTAAGTTTATTTGATGGAACAGCCTTTTATTTCAGTGGGAGTAAGTTTATTTCACGGAATAGCCATTTCTTTCAGTGGGAGTAAGTTTATTTCACGGAATAGCCATTTCATAGGGGTTAGTTTATTTGATGGAATAGCCATTTCAGAGGGGGTAAGTTTATTTGATGGAACAGCCTTTTATTTCAGAGGGAGTAAGTTTATTTGATGGAACAGCCTTTTATTTCAGAGGGAGTAAGTTTATTTGATGGAATAGCCATTTCAGAGGGGTAAGTTTATTTGATGGAACAGCCATTTCTTTCAGTGGGAGTAAGTTTATTTCACGGAATAGCCATTTCATAGGGTATGTTTATTTGATGGAATAGCCATTTCAGAGGGGGTAAGTTTATTTGATGGAACAGCCTTTTATTTCAAAGGGAGTAAGTTTATTTGATGGAACAGCCTTTTATTTCAGAGGGAGTAAGTTTATTTCACGGAATAGCCATTTCAAAGGGGTAAGTTTATTTGATGGAACAGCCTTTTATTTCAGAGGGAGTAAGTTTATTTGATGGAATAGCCATTTCAGAGGGGGTAAGTTTATTTGATGGAATAGCCATTTCAGAGGGGTAAGTTTATTTGATGGAACAGCCATTTCTTTCAGTGGGAGTAAGTTTATTTCACGGAATAGCCATTTCTTTCAGTGGGAGTAAGTTTATTTCACGGAATAGCCATTTCATAGGGGTTAGTTTATTTGATGGAATAGCCATTTCAGAGGGGGTAAGTTTATTTGATGGAACAGCCTTTTATTTCAGTGGGAGTAAGTTTATTTCACGGAATAGCCATTTCTTTCAGTGGGAGTAAGTTTATTTCACGGAATAGCCATTTCATAGGGGTTAGTTTATTTGATGGAATAGCCATTTCAGAGGGGGTAAGTTTATTTGATGGAACAGCCTTTTATTTCAGAGGGAGTAAGTTTATTTGATGGAACAGCCTTTTATTTCAGAGGGAGTAAGTTTATTTGATGGAATAGCCATTTCAGAGGGGTAAGTTTATTTGATGGAACAGCCATTTCTTTCAGTGGGAGTAAGTTTATTTCACGGAATAGCCATTTCATAGGGTATGTTTATTTGATGGAATAGCCATTTCAGAGGGGGTAAGTTTATTTGATGGAACAGCCTTTTATTTCAAAGGGAGTAAGTTTATTTGATGGAACAGCCTTTTATTTCAGAGGGAGTAAGTTTATTTCACGGAATAGCCATTTCAAAGGGGTAAGTTTATTTGATGGAACAGCCTTTTATTTCAGAGGGAGTAAGTTTATTTGATGGAATAGCCATTTCAGAGGGGGTAAGTTTATTTGATGGAATAGCCATTTCAGAGGGGTAAGTTTATTTGATGGAACAGCCATTTCTTTCAGTGGGAGTAAGTTTATTTCACGGAATAGCCATTTCTTTCAGTGGGAGTAAGTTTATTTCACGGAATAGCCATTTCTTTCAGTGGGAGTAAGTTTATTTCACGGAATAGCCATTTCATAGGGTATGTTTATTTGATGGAATAGCCATTTCAGAGGGGGTAAGTTTATTTGATGGAACAGCCTTTTATTTCAAAGGGAGTAAGTTTATTAAAGGGAGTAAGTTTATTTCACGGAATAGCCATTTCAGAGGGGTAAGTTTATTTGATGGAACAGCTTTTTATTTCAGAGGGATTAAGTTTATTTGATGGAACAACCGAATTATTCAATAATCCGGATTATTCAAATTTAATTTTTGCATAATCAGTATTATTCAAATTTATATTTGCATAATCCGGCTTATTCATATTTGCATAATCCGGCTTATTCAAATTTATATTAGCATAATCTGGATTATTCAAATTACCATAAACCAGATTATTCAAATCCATTTTTGCATAATCCAGATTCTGATTTATATTTGCATAATCCGGCTTATTCAAATATATTTTTGCATAATCCGGATTATTCAAATTGCATAATCAGGCTTATTCAAATTTATATTTGCATAATCCGAATTATTCAAATTCATATTAGCATAATCTGGATTATTCGCATAATCCAGATTATTCAAATTAGCATAATCCCGATTATTCAAATCCATTTTACCATAATCCGGATTACCAAATAAACTCGATTATTCAAATCCATTTTTGCATAATCCGGATTATTCAGATTTATATTTGCATAATCCGGCTTTTTCAATTTTATATTAGCATAATCTGAATTTGCATAATCCGGATTATTCAGATTTATATTTTCATAATCCAAATTTTAAATATGTACTTGCATAATCCGGAACATTCAAATTTGTTTAATCCGGATTATGCTAATATAAATTATTCAAATCTATATTAGCATAATTCGGATTATTCAAATTATTTATATTGCAAATTTAAATATATAGATTTAAATATATATATTAACATACTCCGGATTATTCAAATGTATATTAGCATATTATATGGATTGTTGATTATGCAAATTTGGATTATTCCGATATGCATTCTGATTATAAAAATGCTAATATAAATGTGAATGAAAATAATATTTACATTACAAAACGGGTAATAAAGGACACGCACAAGTGATTCATGCTTTTAATAAAGAATATAACATATGCTAATAAAACACCTCTTATCAATACATTTTTAGTGATTACCTCCTTCAGTGCTCGCGCCTCGCGGCCTTGGGAGTAGGGGCCTTGTCTCTCTGCAGTCCCCATGTAAGGTCATGATATATGACAATACATTTTTAGTGATTACCTCCTTCAGTGCTCGCGGCCTTGGGAGTAGGGGCCTTGTCTCTCTGCAGTCCCCATGTAAGGTCATGATATATGACAATATGATTTGCGATATTATTTTGAAGGTGATTGCCTCCGTGACGGCCAGCGAACGGCGCCGGAGTGGGGGACTTGCTCTCGGCAGTCTCCAGTCGAATCAAAAACCGATTGATTCTCTATGCGAACTTTTGAGTTAAAAATAAATTATACTTTGATAAATTATGTTAAATTGAGTTACATGTATGTTGTAATCAGATTGATTACTGTTCTACACAAAATTATGTTAAATTCTTTGCAACTGATTTCACCTTGGTGAATAAAAAATTAGAATTAACCTCTCGTATGCCAACTTATTTAATTCGAAACAGAAACAGAAATATGGATTATGCATGTAAAATCTCAATAACCCGTATTATGTTTGAAATTATGAATGATATTATGCTATTTGTTTAACCGAGAATCAATTTAATACAAATACTTTTTGAATCGTATCCATCTGGTGGGGAATTTTCTCAATTTTGTTCTTTCTTTCACAATGTCTTGAACTCTATCTAGAAATTATCTACTACCCTTCAGTGGCAGAGTTCAGGCATCAGAGGCATGCATGATGACCAATCTCTGCATACATTTTAACCCAATAAATGATAGTGCAACCCCAAATCTGTTAGTAGTGAATGAAGGGTTAGTGAATGAAGAGTTAAGGGTAGTATAGCGATAATTTCTAGAACATTATGAAGGCCTATAATGATGATTCCTTTTTATCTTGCCTGATAACGCATTGCTTGAGAACTTGGAGTAAGTATTGATCTTGTTTGAGAAAATTAGTTATCGTTTTTGAATACGGCTCAAAAAATAATCACGAGCGCATTCTTAAAATTAAATATCATAGAATAAAATGCCAAATCAGCGGAAAATTTGATTAGCATTTGAAACTCGTGCACAACATTGATTGAATTGGAAAAATTAGCATCTTTGTGGTAATTTAAAAGGTTTGATACGTACATAAGGGAATACAACATTTACCGATGCTCAAAAGAACAACCTACAGGCGCGGCTAATGACAAAATGGTGGGGCACCCAGTTGCCACCAATTCTACCAATTAAAAAGTATGTGTCGAGGGTTTAGTGCAACAAAGGGCTATCTGCATTTCAGTCATGTAAATATTTGTACCATCATTGTCACCTTATGGTTTTGACAAGTTAAAAGAACTGCTATTCAAACCTTTTTGATTAGGTGAATTTACTATTTTCTCATAATTAGGTTCCTGATCTTGTTGGGATCATTTTGATACCAAAATCTCATTTTGACCAAAAATGAAGATAGCCCTTGTTGCACTAAACCCTCAATCTGTTCCATGATGTTTCCAATATTCAAAGCAGTCGGTATTATGTTGGATCTTCACAGGCAATCACACGTCAAATAATTTTCCATTCAAAATGCCCAGCAACCAACACACGTTATTAGTCGAATACTGAAAGAAAAGAACCAGGAATAAAAATAGTCAACGTGAGGAAATAAATCAATCAAATTTTCGCAATTAGGGGGAATATTAATGTCATTGTCATTACAGAATAGTTAAAACACGTTTTAGCGTTCGGTACAGGTATTCTTAGGTGTTTTTTCATAGAGCACTTTTGTCAAGGAATTTGCTGAATCTACCATTATAAAATGCATTTATTTCATTCATTAATTCGTTTTTTTATCTATTATATACAGACTGCAACAATAAACAGTATGCAATTACATTATGTCTCCAAGAAAAGAATAAATGATACAATGACTTGTTATTTCTTAGTACAAAATAATTGGTTAGGCACAACAACAAAAAGGTTTGTCTCAGAAACATTTGGCAAAAAAGTTGAGTGATGTGCGATTGTTTTAATTTCTATTTTATTTTAGAGAATTGGGTATGAGGTATGCGATTTTCAATAACAAAAAAACATCGCCAACGCGTAGAGCTACGCGCTAAAGCCTATTTCACATACCAATGCGCGCGGGTTTCTGACACAAACTTCTTTTTTCCCCCGCAAAACCAATTTAGTTGGAGTTTAGAAGTATAGGTCAATATAAATGCGTATTGTGTTGTTTCAAGATAAATTGGAAAAGTCAATGCATACGCGCTGATGTTGATGGGTGAAAATGGCACGACCCGCAGGGGGAGTGCTGTTGTGAGCATATCAACATTTCCGCAAGTGCATTTATTTTGTTTAATTTTTTTTCATGTCAAATTTGCCTGAAATGAGCTTAATGTTGTCCGAAATTAAACAATATCAGATCAATTTTAAGCTAACAACATTTTCAATTGTTTGGGGAGGGGGAAATGGAAAATTGTTACAGTCTGTATATAATTATCTTTTCCGTCCATTTCCTTCAAAATCATAGAATAGGGGAGAGCGGGGAGTGTACGCCATATGGGCAGGTTCGCCCACCACGTGATTCTCGTCTTTGCGGCCACTGGTTGAATTTGGCGAACAAAAAATAGATCACCGTAACATGTTTGTCAACTTATCATCCAAAAACCAGTTTTGCCTCGCAAAAGTGAATTTACTTCCATTTTTCATATTGATCTTTTTCCAAAGATATTCGCAGAAAAGGTTTTAATGTAAATTATCATTAGGTAGGTATGGGATTGATAATGGGATTGATTATGGATTTGATGCAGTTAACAACCCATCAATGTATGTGGGACATCCGTGGTATAGGTCAATGCACTTATAGCGCTATATGGGGCACATACGCCCTGATGATGGGGCAGGTTCGCCAATAGGGATTTATATAGGTATGAGTTTGCATAATTTCAAGATTGTAATTTTCCTCTTACAGGATAAATGTAATTATAAAAATTACTTACTCCCCCAGTAACACTAATATTAGAGGAGAATATTTCAAAATGTGGTATTTCTTATTACTTTCAAATTCTGAACGAGTATGATCCGCAAAAGTGCCCCACCCCTATATTTTGGACCCCTAAATTATATTTTGGAATAAAATAACGAAGAATAACGAATCTATATGTATTGGATATTATGGTACTTTGTGTAGCCTAATTCAGAGCCTAGGGCGAACTTGCCCCCGGCCTATGGGCGAACCTACCCCGGCGTCGGGCAAGTTCGCCCTTTTGAGATACTTGTCTTAATCATTAACTCTTGCCTTTACAGTAAGGCCTAGAGTACTGAGATCATGGTCGTATGTAGCCAAGATATCAATCTTTCATGATATCAATAGATCCATTTAATCTTTAAAATTGGCGTCTCTAGACCTCTTCAAATGAAAATGGGGCGAACACTCTTCGATCTCCCCTACATTGAAATTATTACTCTGTTATTTCATCAAAAAACGGGGGAGGGAAAGCGCCAGCACCATAACTTGATGTCGAACATTTGGAACGTCTGCTCAGAACTCCGCGCGCATTAATTACATGTACTAAGAGCAATGAAACTTAAAAACACTCTTGCTGGTTTCATTAATCATTAGGCCTATTACGTACAATCAATGCTTTGCTATGGGATTTAAATTTTAAAAGTATGTATTTGCTAGAATAGCAACTGGTATTGCAGAATGCAAAAGCACATAATGGAAATTATGTTTAATTCATCAATTGCGCCTGTTTGAATGTTCTATTTATATTAGGTCATATGAAATCGGTCAAATCGATAGGAAAGTCACCGCTTTCCACATAAGTTTTTTTTGTGCATCCGATTAAAACTGACATATAACTTATAAGGATACCAGATATTTATATACACATGGAAAAAAGTATCGCACCACTTTTTCTTCTTTGAAAAGTGCAAATGTGGCCTCGAATTTTGCCACCATGGTGTGATATTAAGGATCATTTGTTTGCATAAGCTGTCCAACAAAATGTTGTGCAATAAAAGAGCCACATTTGAGTTTGTAACGTAATCGATGTAATGTTTTTTCAAGGCCAAGGGGAAAATGCATGATTTTGTCCAGAAACATTCATGAAACAAGTTTGGGTATAACGCGATATTGAATAGACTTTAAAAACTTAAAATAGTCATTATATTAGTCACCGTTGATTTTGATTTTGTTTATTTGACCTAGGTCAACACCTTTGCAATATTGCTTTTGTCATTTGAACTTCTTTAAAATTTGACCTATTTTGACCTTAGACCCCATAACCGTTGGGCGTACGAAAAAGAGAGTTTTTTTAATTTGACCCCAGATGACCTTTGACCTTGGAATACTTAATTGTGTTACCAAAGATTACAACTTTAGAGATTAATCATCGGCCTCTCAATATCGCGTTATACCCAAACTTATTTCATGCATGTTTTTGGACAAAAACATGCATTTTCCCCTTGGCCTTGAAAAAACATTACATCGATTACGTCACAAACTCAAATGTGGCCCTTTTATTGCACAACATTTTGTTGGACAGCTTACGCAAACAAATTATCCTTAATATCACACCATGGTGGCAAAATTCGAGGCCACATTTGCACTTTTCAAAGAAAAAAAAGTGGTGCGATACTTTTTTCCATGTGTATATTTCAAGTTGTAATTTATACAGGAAGTATGAGAATTTATATAGAGTGTAACGTAATAAAATTTTCCGATTCACCCGTACCTAGTCCTACCTTTAGGACTACTCTATCTATATTAATACTAGAAAAAATGCTCCCCATCCGAGAACCGACCAACCCGAGAACCGAACCCGTTTGACTCGGCTAGGATGGCTGATTTAGTGTTTCTATATTCTATCTTAGTATAGTATTTCCCTGGATAGTGATAGTGGCCCTACGAGGAGGGCTACCCGTACCAGAGTCGGCTTTTGTCTTTGTAATGTATTAAATTAAAAACGTTTGTGGTAAAAAAAAGGTATAATATAGGACTTTCAGTAAAAAATCAGTCAGCCAATAATAAGCGTTAAACATGTATCAAAATAATGTATACAATTATTGTAAACTGTTTTGGAAGACAATAAGCGCTTATATCATTTAATACATGTTCTAAATTTTATCTGAGAAAACTGAAGAAAAGCAATAGTTCAAGATTTGTTACTTAAGCCAACAATTCTTCATATAGGATGATCAAAGTGCATATTTCTACATGAACTTATCTGTATGATTTTTTCTAATTTGTTTTGTAGATCTATAATTAAGTTCGTGACATTTACATGGACGATTGCAAATTAAGCTTTATGATTTCAGATGGTTACCTACTACAGCGGGTATCAATACATATGAATATTTCTATAAAGGAAAATTGAAATTCTATTCGATTTACTGTTGCATGTAGTGGTTCTGAATTCCCCACGTAGGATTAGATGACTTGATTTCATGTTAACAGTAATTCTATCTTTAAAATTCATAAATTCTTTGTTTATTATGCTTGGTATGATGACTGTAGTTTGTTAAATAACTTGTCTGTGTGATATAATGGTATACTTAGAACCCTATATCAGGTTAATGTGGTTCTGAATGCCCCACATATTTTTTTCTATGACAAAGGTGACCAAAATTCGTCATCTCTCACAATGGTATGTCATCAAACATTGTCAAACTAAGTACAGAAAAAGGATGGAGTTCGGGGGGAAGCTGAAGATGATAAGACTGTAGAAAAAAAGGAAATCAATAAACACTGTATCAGGTCATTTGTGCAAGGAATGCCGAGGGCAAGGAGATTGGATGATGCTGGCTGGATCCATTGTGTCATTTACAAACTGTTTTTGACATTTGCTATGTGCCGGGAGGCCCGGGATTCCTGGATCAAAAGATGGGGATTTTGGAACACATTCACTGCCTTTAGATGGCCTAGAATAACTCATTGTGTCAACAAATGCAGACTAGACAATCTTTAAGAAGAACTTCGAAAACTAAAAAATCTGATCGCTTAAGTCAGTCTAACATGGAGGCTCTTAACACTTTCCACGCGGCAGGCAGGCAGCTGCAGCCGACATTCCAAAATGTTTCAAATATGTCAAAATTATTTAATTTCATTACCATATTTGGAATCACCATGAGAAATGCATTAAAAGTACAAACATGACTAGTATTGGTTCCGTAATCCTTAAGATAGACCTTGACATTTGAGAAAGGTTTCTGAAAAATCTGTTTTGTATTTGGTAAAACCAACAGCCGCGTGGAAAGTATTAATGCCCCGCCAGTGGGGTATTATGAACCTTTTGACATCACTGAATATAAACCAAGGTATCACAAGTAGAATAGATTGTTATAATTTTCTGACATACAGCTGAACATATTTACCAGCAACCCAATTTACATATCCCCTTGATATGATTGACAACTGAAAAAGGGGGTTCTTAATGCCCCCGCTTTACCCTACATTTATGTGAAATAAACAACTTCTCAAAAGAATTTAAGGCTCTCTTCCTGGAGGATCTACGAGGGTCATTCAATAAGTTCTACCTCCTCACTCATAACATCGCTATTATAAATGTCAGCTTCATGACATGTGTCAGGATTGTAGCTCTGATTCATAGCTACACATCTATAGTAAATAATATATGATATCTGTTTCACTTTTGTTATGATGCGAACAAAACCAAAGAGAGATTTTGGACAACGGACACGGAAAATTAGCCTAAAGATAAAAATATGTTTTTTTCGTTTCTCTCCGTATTGTATGATCAGATATAACAGCCCGATTTAAATACTGAAAATAGAAAACAATAGTTGATTTCTGAATGCAATACTGTATTTTCATGTATAAATCAGATTGTAGGCAATATCAACCTTTGTAGGCTTGCAAATAAACTGCTCACAAAAAGTATCGTAACACTTAGAAATGATCCAATATATAACGGCTCGAAAAGGTATGCATTAATCGAAGCAAATAACCAAGTGCATAATTTCGTTCTGCGTATTTTGACACCTCAATCGTTGAGATACGATGTTGCGGAGCGGAGTTATTGTCATTTCAATGATCGTGGGTCCAGTTTCCAAGGTGACACTCATCCCTATTGAAAATCACGAATCTGATCATTCTAAACAGTAATGCAAATCTCTTTCTATAGGGTGATTGTCACTTTTGAAACTGGACCCACGACCATTGAAATGACAATAACTCCGCTCCGCAACATCGTATCTCATCGATCGAGATGTCAAAATACGCAGAACAAAATTATGCACTTGGTTATTTGCTTCGATTAATGCATACCCTTTCTAGCCGTTATATATTGGATCATTTCTAAGTGTTACGATACTTTTTGTGAGCAGTTTAGTATAATATCAGCTCGAACGTATTGCTATGTCTTTAGCATACCGGAATACTGCTGTTCAGTCAAAATTTCGTTGTAACAAGTCAATCCACAGTGATGCCTCTAGTGTTAAACTTTAATATGATAGTCACTTTTTGAGTTTTCCTTATATGCAACCTTTAGAATAGTCAATCAGGTAGTCAATGGTGAACAATTATCTCTTCGAGAGACTTGAAATATATCCATTTAGTCCTGTGTATTGAAAATCTCTTATTTCTAATATGAGAAGCAAATATGAGTTTTTGCAGCAGATCTCTAGGGTAGGGTTAAAATGAGTGGCTTTTCTGGTCTGGTTCTGGCTAATTAGAGGGAATTTTCCCCTAAGAAATCAGTCACTTTTATTGTTTATAGTCTGTTAAAGATATATCTGTAATTTAGAACGGTTTTAATTGACCGATGGGTACGTTTTGTCTCTTAGAATTAGCCAAATAAATAGCACTTAGGAGATATTATGCTGTTTTTTATCCGTTTCCGTAGCACTAAATGGATGTTTGGTTTTTACTGCATCTCCAGAAAAGTAAAACTAGTACTCATACCAATTTACTGTGGATTTGTAGCTGAGGTTCAACGCTACAATTGTAGTATATTTCATACGACTGGCTTATATAACAGTGAAGTTATGAGGTAGGAGGTAGAACTTATTGAATGACCCTCGTAAATCAGTGTTGTTTTTTTGAGGAGGTATACCGGTTGTCCAAAAGGTTGGGGCCTTAACAATGTGTTATTGAATATGCTTAACCAATATAATTTGATATTTCTGAAACTATTATAGGGGAGAGCGGGGAGTGTACGCCCTATGGGCAGGTTCGCCCACCACGTGATTCTCATTTTTGCCGCCACTGGTTACATTTTGCGAACACACAATAGATACAGAGTAGTATGTTGCAAGCTTCACACATTAACGTGACAGATCACCGTAACATGTTTGTCTACTTATCATCCCAAAAACAGTTTTGCCTCGCAAAAGTGAATTTTCTTCCATTTTAGATATTGATTTTTATCCAAAGATATTCGCAGAAAAGATTTTAATGTAATTTATCATTAGATAGGTATGGGATTTATTATGGATTTGATGCAGTTAACAACACATCAATGTATGTGGGACATCCGTGGTTATAGGTCAATGCACTAATTGCGCTATATGGGGCGGGCACATACGCCCTATGATGATGGGGCAGGTTCGCCAATAGGGATTTATATAGTTATTGTTTTGCATAATTTAAAAATTGTAATTTTCCTCTAACAGGATAATTGTAAAATTTATAAAAATAGTTACCAGGAATGGAGTAACACTATATTAGAGGAGAATATTTAAAAATGTGGTATTTCTTATTACTTTTAAATTTTGAATGAGTATGTTCCGCAAAAGTGCCCCACCCTTGTATTTTGGACCCCTACATTTTATTTTGGAATCAAATAACGAGAATATCGAAGCTATATATATATTGGATATTATGGTACTTTGTGTAGCCTAATTCTGAGCCTAGGGCGAACTTGCCCCGGCCTATGGGCGAACCTACCCCGGCGTCGGGCAAGTTCGCCCTTTTGAGACACTTGTCTTTATCATTTACTTTTGCCTTTACACAGTAAGGCCTAGAGTACTGAGATCATGGTCGTATGTAGTAGCCAAGATATCAATCTTTCACACGATAACAATAGGTCCATTCAATCTTTAAAATTGGCGTCTCTAGACCTCGTCAAATGAAAACGAGGCGAACATTCCCCGCTCCCTACATATAATATATATAATTGTATTTTTCTACCTGATACTCATTTCCTACCTCTAATGTTGGTCTGGTCTCTCTAACACCTTTGTAGGGGTCACATGGGTGCAGGTTCATTATTGTTGGTTGATGAACAGCTTTGTCTTCTCTTAGTGATATTTCTATGAGGAGAATGTTCTAGTTGATGCGACCATGGAATCAAACCATACAGCTAGAGCAGTTGTTATTGGTTGGTATTTGTGAAACCAATGGGTGCAGGTTCATGGTGCGTTATTGTTGGTTGATGAACAGCTTTGCCTTCTTTTAGTGATATTTCTATGAGGAGAATGTTCTAGTTGATGCGACCATGGAATCAAACCATACAGCTAGAGCAGTTGTTATTGGTTGGTATTTGTGAAACCAATGGGTGCAGGTTCATGGTGCGTTATTGTTGGTTGATGAACAGCTTTGCCTTCTTTTAGTGATATTTCTAAGAGGAGAATGTTCTAGTTGATGCGACCATGGTATCAAACCATACAGCTAGAGCAGTTGTTATTGGTTGGTATTTGTGAAGAACCAATGGGTGCAGGTCCGTTATTGTTGGTTGATGAACAGCCTTGCCTTCTTTTAGTGATATTGCTATGAGGAGAATGTTCTAGTTGATGCGACCATGGAATCAAACCATACAGCTAGAGCAGTTGTTATTGGTTGGTATTTGTGAAACCAATGGGTGCAGGTTCATGGTGCGTTATTGTTGGTTGGTGAACAGCTTTGCCTTCTTTTAGTGATATTTCTATGAGGAGAATGTTCTAGTTGATGCGACCATGGAATCAAACCATACAGCTAGAGCAGTTGTTATTGGTTGGTATTTGTGAAGAACCAATGGGTGCAGGTCCGTTATTGTTGGTTGATGAACAGCCTTGCCTTCTTTTAGTGATATTGCTATGAGGAGAATGTTCTAGTTGATGCGACCATGGAATCAAACCACGCAGCAAGAGCAGTTGTTATTGGTTGGTATTTGTGAAGAACCAAATTACTAACGTGTCGTATAGAATGTTCTCGTCATTACTCTATTAGCATTAATTCTGGAATGATAAAGAATTTGAATAAGGTTTCAGTCGCATTTGTACCAATCAATAGAATGTATATGAAAGCCATCGATTTTAACCAAACTGTAATTTATTGCATGACGCTATTTCGATACAATGCTACCAGCTAATACATGAAAAACAAATTTGACACAATATTGAAATTGCACTCCTACTTTCCATACTAATATTCATTTTGTCAACTCATTATAAACGCGCATATGGGATGAACGTTACACTTTAAATGTTCTGAATAAGATATCTCATCATTTGATATTTCCATTAATATATTTTGAACGATGTGTGCACCCAACCCTCAAAATATATAATTTTGATATCTATTGATGAAACATCTTAATTAGACCATTTAAAGCGTAATGTTTTCCCCATTTGAGCGTTTATAATGGGTCGACAAATTAAATACGTGTATAGGTATTTGCGCTTTTTTGGATTCCGTTATTTCCCGCGATCTTTGCGTACCGCCCGCCGGCGCCGGGTAACGTTTATCATGATGTTTTTTCTCAAAATCGTGTCTCACAGATCAACTAGAGCCACAGCGCCAAGATTGTAAAAACAATACGATCAGAAACAAAATGTACTTAGCTTGTCAATCAAGTTGCTGTTGGTCCATGTTCTGAAGTTCAGATTCTGCTGCTGGTGCTATATTGTGTGGTTGACAGCTTTTGACATTAGTGAAGTCTCTCCGTGACATGAAAGGATAGAGACCATAGCAGATTTGTTGATTGGTCAGTATCCCATAGCAAGTTTTCAAAGGTTTTCTGACACACCAAAAATGTTCATCCAGGGACGATAATGATAAGAATTCTGTAGGCAGCCATTAGATTTTGTCGAGCATGAAATGTCTGCGGATTTGCTGCGATTCATAGTTTGTTCCATTAGGGTCTTGTTCCAAATGAAGGCCCGCTGCACTGCAAATGATATGCAAAAGTAATGACCCGTCGCTTTCGCTCACTAGTACTTAGTAGAAGTGTTCATTATCTGCTTAGTTCCATCTGAAAAAAATCATATAAATTGACTTCGGTTACTTTACAGGTGAGTCAAATTCAGGAAAAATACTTATTTTCAAAAAATTGGTCAATTTCCACATTGATCATAAAGAGTAGACACACATCTTCAATCTTCATGCTTAATGAAGTTTTCAAGACAATGATTAATTGCACGCTACAATAATTACAACTTATTCACCAAAAAGCGCGTAGTTTTAAAGTGTTCCACACATGAATGAAGCTAAGTTGATGGATGTTAGCTCTACTGCAGTATAACATAACAGGCTTGATACCTGTTAACATTTATGAATATAACAATATTTGTATATTAATAGACCTAATTTATATACATATTTGTGTTAAATCTCTGATAATTAAAACGACAAAAATATTGAGATGTTGTGATAAAAATATTGCAAAACTATTGATAAAGTACGGACATGTTAGTTAATTTAGTCAACATTTCTTTAACACCAAAAGCATGTAATTATTAAGCGCTGTAACGTTTGAACTATTATTGTGATGTATATAAAAGTGTATAGTTTTGGAAAGGTAATGAGTCGGAGAGTCCATTTTTTGTATAACATTTTACTAAAATATTCTGATTTTTGGCTCAAATTTGTTGCAAACGTAGTAAAATCAGATGCTGAAATTGCACCAAAATCATCTTAAGACACTTCTCTAGGGAAGTTTTAGTTTTGACATAAAAATATTTAGTTTTTTTAATGTTGAACAAAAAGTGCCAAAAGTGAAAAATCACTTTGTTGGCACTTTTTGGTCAACATTCGATAATGAAGTAAAGTGGAGTTAATGAGGCCGTACAATTTAGACTACGGTGGGTGATGAACTACCAGTGGCGTAGAGGGAAGAGGGGCGATCGCCCCACTTTGAGTTGATTGTGATTGGCACTGTCGATTCATTTTACAAGGGGAATCATGGAATTTTATTCAGAAAAGTATTGATGAAAACATCCGACCATCCGCGATGTCAACTCATATGCTTTCATTCCATAGCTCTACCACAGAGAACTAGGATTCAGAGCTAATAATTTGTACCGTTATTTTTATTTTGAGCGAGATGAAATCGTAGGAGGTCATGATTATCAGGGCTAGTTTTCATATAGGGTATGTAAATCTTGAAGAAAAATACTATTTTATTTAAGTTATGCGATAGGAATAACAAAATCATAACACTAGCTTTAACATGGTATAGGACTACGGAGGTGTTAAATAAATACCCCCTGGTGGACACTCAGAAAAAAAACAGTGGCGTAAAAAGTATCCACGACCTGGATCCCCTATTTTTCTATGGTGGAGGACAGGACCTCCACTGGCCGAATGCTCAGATATTTAGCCAAGGCGTAAATATTATTTGAACATTAAAACATGATATTTGTAGCAAAATATTGACTTATCTTATTAAGAAAAGTTGCAAAATATTGATGAAAATACCCGACAGAGAGAGTTTCCTCTCAAACAGAAAGCTATGATTCAGAGCTAGCTTAAAATGATACCTTCTGAACCTTCTGAATTTGCAGTCAGCAGGGCGAAATTCATCGCATGTCGCTAACTTGTTTGTGTCGTCGTGCATGTTAGTGTGTTTTACTGAGCCGGTGTTTGAATCCTAATAATGTCGATGAAACAGCTTGTTGGTCTAGATCATTCCAAGCCCTACTTGTCCTTGGGAAAAAAGAATTTTTGTAGACATCTTTGCCAGCAAATGGGATTTCAAGGTGTTTAGTGTGGTTTCTTCTACTCCCTGCCGTAGGTGATATTTTGGTATACTGGTCCTTTTGAATTCCTCCCACCAAGTCATTTTGAATTTTGAACATCATAGCTAGTCTGTTTTTCTCCCTTCTGCATTTTAACGGTTCCCATCTGTGAAACACTGCTCTCTTTTTTGTAGTCCCCCGTACAGAAGCGTGCTGCTCTTCGTTGTACTCTTTCGAGTTTGTTTACCATCGTCTTCCTGTATGGATCCCATGCGCAGCCGGCATACTCTAAGACTGGTCGGACGAGAGTTGTATATGCAGTTGTCTTCACTTCCTTAGGGCAGAACCACAGGTTTCTACGTAGTAAACCGAGGACGCGGTTTGCTTTTGAGATGTTGTTTGAGATGTGCTCCCCCCAATTAAGTTTGTTTGTCCAGTTGAACTCCCAAGTATGGTTGTGAGGTTGGTTGACTCAGGACTTCGCCGCAAAAGGTGTAGTCTCTGTGGGGTGGGTCTCTTTTGTGAGAGATCTCCATGATGAAGCATTTGGATGGGTTGAAACTCATTTTCTACTTATTTTGCCAGCTTTCAAGTGTATTTAGGTCTTCTTGTAGTGAGTCCATGTCTTGATCAGATTCTACTGACTTGTAAACTAGGCAGTCGTCAGCAAAAAGGCGTGCTTGGTTTTTTAAGAGGTCTGGGAGATCGTTTATATATGGCTCATTCCATGAAGTTGGGGCATTTGTTAAAATAGCAGAATTTGGTACTTTAGGCAGCTTATAAACTGTTTTACTCTATGTGTATATCAAAAAAAAAATATTGTCCAAAAATAGTACTAGGTTATAGTAATGAGCCATGAAAAAGAAGAAAAAAAATTGACCCTTCCTTGAAGAAGAAAAAAATAAAAAATTAGGTGGTGTCCAAGACCATTTTTGCTAAAAAACGTGACATGGAAAACACAACAATTAATATGAGGTTTATGTAAGCAAAACTATCATAGAATTGCTTGGAAATCGATTTGATTAATAAAAGATACATGTATTCATAGTTTACTGACCAAAACACCTCGTCACGCTGGACTGATTTTTCACCCAAGCAACATGAAAATTGCCTTTCCGATGCTACGCACGGTGTCCACAAAATATACACGTGTAGCATCGGGAGTTTTCATTGCTGAATGGGGGTAGTTCTCTATCATACATTTTAAAATTATTTTCCAAAATTAAGAGCATTTATCAATTGAAAACTATTGCAAATGAGAATAAATTTCATGAAGACCATTCCATATATTCATGAAAAAGTATACCGTGCCGTGTGCATGGTGTCCTAACCATAAAATGTAGCATCGTGATAAACATCCTATGCAATTTGTGGGAATCCCCCCCTGGAGATAAATAAAACATTCCATATTTCTTTTTGTAAGGATAGAGGTCAATAGCTATCAGGTTTGTTTGGAATTTGCCACACATGGGCTAGTTTTATCAAGGTTTCAGTCGCTGGTGTCCCGTTGTAGCATCGGGACTTTTATGTAGCATCAAAATGTAAACATTGGATAGTTTTGTGAATGGTAAGTGCGATTGTAATTATTTCTTAATGTTGCTTGTATGTCTGTATTTATTAATGCATTTTTATTGAAAGGGAAACACTGAATCAGAATTTCTTTTCATGTTATGATATTAATTTTGAGTCACGGACGCCATAATAATTTGGCGTCCATGTAGCTTCGGGCATAGCATGGGCAATATTTTGCATTGGGTATCGTTATAGTTCGTTGAAATTGTATTTTTTTTTGTAGAATCACATCATTAATAAACTTTGAAGTTAATAATGAATTAGTTTTTGCTCTTTTAATGCTAATAATATAGCTTACCAATACGATGCTACATGGACACCATGTCCATGTAGCATTTCATAAAATTTGCCTAATTAGACTAAAACAATTACCCCATTCGAAATTATCCATCACCCAAAACATTCAAAACATTGCCTACATTTTACTACACTTTACAGAAAAAAAGGCATATGAGAGATGTATATCTAATGAAATATATTAATACACAATGCTACATGGACACCATTTCCATTAGCATTTCACTGAATTCACAATAAACATTCCCTTATTTTAGTTTTATTTACTATAAATAAAACAAATAATTGTAAATCATTTAAGTTCTCTATCCTTTGCTATTCTTTTTCATGTTAAATGAATAATAAATAAAATACTCCAGCATGATTTTAATATCAATATTTTCCTGCAACACAAAAAGTGCAACATGAATAAATAATCTACTCCAATATCAATACACAATGTTCCATGAAGATACTAAGCCATAGGGTTTATTTTGTTTTGCTTTGCAGGTTCTTGACATTAATTCAGAAGACAGTTCTATCGTCCTGGAATTTATGGAGATGAAGACAAGGAACCCATCATTTTCAAAAACTAGTACCTTCCAAAGAAATCCATCATGGCAATTAAATTATTTTTTTGCAAACTGACTTTTTAAGTGATCAAACTTTTCAATCATCTTTATCAATAATAGAGGATGATTCAATCAGAAACAAGCAAAGAGACTAAGATCACAAAGGGTACTTTAAGAACAACACTGCATGAAGTTTGTTTCAGTGGACATCTTAAGTTTCTTTGATCAATGGTGTATTGTTATTGTGTAATTGTAAGAAATGGTGTATGTGTATCATAGGTAATTATGTTTTATGCTTCATGGCAGGTTATCTTTTTGTGTAATTTGTAGTTTTACAATTGAATCCATGTTATTAATTTTATCGTGTGCTTATAACATAAAAAGTTAACATCATAGTACATCCTCTCTATTGATCTGAAAAAGATGCATCTGTTCAAGCTGTTCCAAATATTTTAGGGCACGGTGTCCATGTAGCATCGTAATACTTAAGTACACAGAAAAGGTAAATTTTACATGAACAGTGTTTAGATAAATTTCAAGCAATTCACTCTGTGTATCTACTTGATATGATGAACAAGTAGACAAACCATTCACACTCAAATAATTGTAACAGTATGAATAGTCTTATTATTAACAATGTTACAAGACGCGGTGTCTATGTAGCATCGGTAGTGCATTTTATAACATTATACAGGTAAATAATACTTCATATACTTACTTTATGACTATAATGTAATCAATGTGCATGGTTTATAGAGTACTTTACATCAAACAAATATTGATATGTACTTTATTTAAATTCATTATACAAATTGCAAAATAAAGAGTCACTTTTCAATGAGTTTTTACATAAAACAGTTAATCTACGATGTCTTGTTCGTTAAGTTATGTTCAACCTAGACAAATCTGGTTTCTTTTCATGTATTTGTGGTTCCAAGTAGTTAATTGAGGTATAGAAACTTGGCCCACATCTTAAGCTATTTTATTAGAAAATGATATGGAAATGAGAAATGGTGTCCATGTAGCATCAGGATTTTTGGAAATGTCATCCAACTGTTGAACATGTGCGGTTATTTTACACCAAATGTTACATTAAAATAAAAAGTTCTACATTGGACTTTGGTAAATGTAGAACCTAAAAAAGAAGAAAGAGTTGGAAAATATCCATTTTGAAAATTTCACTTGGATGTCACATAATATGCCCCAACTTCATGGAATGAGCCATATATCAAAAACAGCAATGGTCCCAGTACTGTGCCTTGTGGTACCCCCGACAAAACGTCTTTTGGCGACGAGATGTTTCCTCACATGCAACTCTTTGGATTCGGTCAGTAAGGAAGTGCCTTAACCATTTGAGGATATTTCCTCTGATACCATAGTGTTGAAGCTTCCCTAGCAGACGCTCATGTGGCACCTTATCAAAGGCTTTGGAGAAGTCTAGTATCGCCATATGGATTGATTTCCCTTCTTCCAAGGTCTTGGCTATGTCGTCTACTGTGACAATCAGCTGCGTTTCAGTGGATCTTTTTGCTCGAAAACCATGCTGTGAGTCGACAAGTATGTTGAACTTTTCTAGGTGGTCCATTACATGAGAGTGAATTATGTGCTCTAATAGTTTGCAGGTCACGCTTGTAAGTATTCTCTGGTGAAGCTTTGACTCCTTTCTTGAAAATACTGCAAATATTGGCTTCTCTCCACTGCCGAGGAAGGGTTCCTTGGTCTATTGAAGCTTGAAAAAGATCGGTGAGTATTGGAGCAAGTTTATCAGCAAATGTTTTCAGGAACCATGGTGGAATTTCGTCCGGTCCTGCAGCTTTATTTGGCTTAAGTTGTTGAAGTTGCTTCAGTACCCCCCTTTCATGGATGATCAAAACTGGGATGTCATCAATGGTGCTTCTACCAAGAGTTGGAATTTCGTCTATATTTTCAGCAGTAAATACACTGGCAAACTGGTTGTTAAGAGCTTCAGCTTTCTTCTCCCTTCACTGATGATCTGGTTGTTCACTTTTAAGTCAGCCACTCCTTGTTCACCTTGACCAAGTCTTTTCATGTAAGACCAAAACTGTTTGACAGAGCTAGCTGAAAATGATATTCCTGGATTCCCGAACGTCTTAAAATTGGATAGAAATGGAGTAAAACCCCACCTCCTTTGGTCACGCCACTGGTAAGATACTGATCGAGGACCTGGTCTTAGCAGATGGTATTCTTGTTGCAAGGTTTCAACATTTACACTTAGCCTAGGTAGATGTTCCGATTACTGGCCCGATTTTCAACTTTTTCGTTTCATTTTCAACCCGTTTTCTATTTTACATGGAAGATCCGGTCATTCCTAAAATTGTCACATTCCAAAGTTTGAGTTGCATATTAACTCCAATGGTTCTTTTTTCAGAAGGACAAGGTCACACTAAACAATTGCCCATTGAGTAGTACACAAACTAGCTGGTGGTTAACCACCTTTGGCAGTTCACCACATATTTTAGCCTATAACTTCTAAATGGAACTTTTCTGGCCCCTAAGATTTTACAAACACAATGCGAAAAATATGGGGATTCTTTTGATATCAAAATATCTGGATGTGAAAATAAAATCATAGCCCCCAAAAAATATCTGGATGTGAAAATAAAATCATAGCCCCAATAAGTGATCGGAACACACGTACACCTTTAACATGTATATGGAAACCGTTGTGGGGATGGGAAGGGAAGCAAGCTTTTCTTGGTCTCTACGAGAAAAAAAAGGACAAGGCAGTAATTGTTTTGCCGTCAATTTACATTGTAAAAATAATGGCTGCCCCTGTGCTTTATTCCGTATGCATATATGACATTGCCGATTTTGGCTCCAATCACGTAGGCCTACTGATTGATTAGTCCCAATAGTGACCTGTCCTAGGTAGCTGGTCGCGAAATTCACATTGAGTGTCAGCATTGCCGATTTTTCACCTCAATATTTTCCCCAAAATGAGGATGCTTGATCAAAATTAATTAACTCAATGTATAACGAAGAGTTCTAGGAACAAGATGTGAGCGCCTTTTGATTGATTTAAATTATATTTCATGTGAAAATCTTGAATTAAAAATGTGATTTTCGCGACGTCATGTGTCTATAGAGGGTGTTGTGGCTATAGTATAGTGAAGCATGAACGATAGTATAGCCACCATTGGGTCTACTGATTGATGACTCTCAGCGAAAAGAGATCTGCTTCTTGAAAATAAAATGGCATTATAAGTATTGGCCAGTATTTCTCTGTAAAATTAATACTTACGGATAAATGCTCCAGTTGATCATACCAAAAAATCAATCAGTTACAGCGTTGATCCACCAGCTTTGCAACAGTAAAAACACTAAACATAACAAACACGATGAAATGTTATTGAAAATTCGCGCCAAATTGACGTAGCGGATCAGACAATGCGTAGGTCATGACACGTAATTTCCGGGTTGTGAGTCGCGGCAGGGTACCCGGTCAACTCGACGTTCGGTCAAGTCGACCGTTACGTGCTCGACGGTTGACCGACTCGACGGTTGGACCAACTCGACGTACGAACATACTCGGACGGTTCGCCAACTCGACTCTCCTATACCAACTCGACGGATGGTTGAATGATCGTGACGTGATGAGCGTGGGTGACCGTAGCGGGGGAATTCCGGGTAAACACGTGGATATGGGTGAATGCAATGCATTGCCCTCACGCTCGCTGGGCTGATGTAGGGCGTGCACTGGGTGAATGGGTATGGGGTTACAGTGGACATGGTTGAATGCTCGCGACACGGTGTTAGGACTAGGCGTGCAAAAATGGGTATGAGCATGGCTGAGTACAGGCGCGGATACAGGGGGGCACGACGGGCCTGCCCCCCCCCCCCCCCCCCCTTCTCTACCAAAAATAAAAGGAAGGAAGGAAGGAAGAAAAAAAGAAGAAAAAAAGAAGAAAAGAAAGAGAGAAAGAAGCTAGTAAGAAAGGGGGAGAGAGAGAGAGAGAGAGAGAGGGGGGGAGGGAGAGAGAGAGATAGAGAGAGAGAGGGGGGGGGGCACATCACCCCTCAGACTCCCCTGTTCGAGCTTTTAAACAATCTATACTTAAATTAAGAAAAAATCAGTATGCTCTACTTCTTTCTTAATTTTTGCATTGATAAAAAAAACAAAATATTTATTGGAAATGACGAGGTGGCTTTTCGATAAAATGTTGGTCAAAAGTATACACCAGATCGCACCAAATGAGTTCGAAAATTGAAAAATTTCTACTTCTGAGGGGGGTACATCCCCCTCAGATTCCCCCCTGTTCGAGCTTTCAAATAATCTATACTTAAATAAAAAATATATTGGTATATAATATGCTCAACTTCTTTCAACAAAATATTTATTGGAAATGAAGAGGTGGCTTTTTGATAAAATGTTGGTCAAAAGTATACACCAGATCGCACCAAATGAGTTCGAAAATTGAAAAAAATTCTACTTCTGAAGGGGCCACATCCCCCCTCAGACACCCCCTGTGTCAGAGCATAGCTCGGAGGGCGGTGCTGCGCACCGCTTGGATGGTACCGGCAAAATTTCATTTTTTGGGCTCCCCCCTAAAATTTTCCTGGATCCGCCACTGGCTGAGTACAGCAGGAAAATCCCGGGGTAAAATAACCGTCCGCCGCACGGTGTAGGACCGGGCGTGCAAAAAGGGTGAGCATGGGTGACAATACAGGTTTAGTGCACTCGTCAGTGGCGTAACAGGGGGGGGGGGGGCACAGTGCCCCCTGAAGGTGCTCAGCAGGAAATTCAAACCTACCCACCAGGAAAAATGGGGGGAAGGGAAAAAAAGGAAAAGAAGGGGCAAAGGGAAAGAAAAGAGAGAGAGAAAGGAAAAAGGAAACGGAGAAAAAAGGGGAAAGAAAGAAAAGAAGAAAGGGAAAGAAAGAAAGAAAGAAAATTTTGAAGTACAAAAAGCACAACAGTCCACAAAATTGTTTTCTTCTGATTTTTTGACCGTGCGAAATTTTATGACCGTGCGAAAAAAATTTTACCCTACCCCCCCCCCCCCCCCCCCCCCACCCCACACCCCACACACACACACCCACACTTACGTGAAATTCACGAGGTGACTGACTGGGAAAAAAATTGGGGCAACCTTTTACGAATTATTCTAACCAGGGTTTTTTTTGGCTGTCCCCCCCCCCCCCCCCCCCCCCCCTGACAACCAACCTCTGTTACGCCCCTGGTACTCGTGGCATTTATTAATGCAGGCCTAAGTGTTAAATGACATAGGGATTTGCAATATTATCTTTCAAATAATGCTACGAATTAAATCATTATTATAGGTATAAATTTGGTAGAGTTATTAGTTTATGAATTTGCAAACAACAAAGTACCGTACAAACGAACAAACTCGACGGTTCGCCAACTCGATTCTCCTATACCAACTCGACCTGAGACTAGTATACCTGATTTTACACTAAAATACAGGATATCAGATTCCTATGGCCATTATTTTATCATAAGACCCGAAATACTGGGACGAAATTGATAAAGGTCCCCCCCCCCCCCCCCCCCCTATATATTACCTGGTTGATTTATTTCCTCCCATAAAAATGTTACGAGTACCAAATAGGCCTACGCATATCGGCACGCGCAATACATGCATTTTACGGAATAAACCTCTACTTTTCTGCATGACTATCACTCCCCCGGGATTACATCCCAAACCTTTAACATGTTTGTTGATGATCCATGTCCTCCCATTCCTCTGTACAACTTGTTGTTGTACATTCCTGGTTTTAGATTTCAGGTTGCGTCTCAACCCCACCACATTTTCTATAACTATATATTACTTCCTCCCATAAAAATGTTACGAGTACCAAATAGGCCTACGCATATCGGCACGCGCAATACATGCATTTTACGGAATAAACCTCTACTTTTCTGCATGACTATCACTCCCCCGGGATTATATCCCAAACCTTTGACAACATATGTTTGTTGATGATCCATGTCCTCCCATTCCTTTGTACAACTTGTTGTTGTACATTCCTGGTTTTAGATTTCAGGTTGCGTCTTAACCCCACCACATTTTCTATAACTCCGATTTTTGACATCAATATTTTCACCAAACAGAGGATGCCTGATCAAAATTCATGAACATAATAGTGAATATTCATATTGCAAATTAGTATTCATTACAAAATTATAATTTGTCTCTTTACCCCGATTTTAGACTATATTCGGGCCTGGGGCCATAAATATACAGCGCTACCCGCTAGACCCAATTGTGGCTATACTATCGTTCATGCTTCACTATAGTAAACTCGAAGATACACTTGCACTACGGTACCGATTAGTACAACAAATCATAAACTTAGACTTTAGTGTTATTTGTCATCAGTTGGTATTATCAGGGACTTGTATTATTCATCATAGGGTATTTTGCATGTTTCACTATCTGTCCCCATCCTAAAAAAACACACACACAAAAACACACACACAATAAAACGTATGGGTTTACCGATTGGGACTAGCTACCCGCCGAGTTTAATAGGCCATGGAATTGTCTTTAGTCCACCCAGGGACTTTGTCCACCATGACATTTTGACCATAACTTCACTTATACTTGACCTAGTGAACTCATCAAGCACTAATTTTAAAGATGATTACATGATCTTTCCATCAATACTAATAACATTTAAATTCAACATTTAATTTTTTTTATGAACATCCCTAACTGTGGCGTGACTAGACAGGTCACACTGGTGCGTGATTTGAATAGCTCGGCCATGGTTTGGCCTACATGTCATTCCTAGCAGGTGTCCGAATTGTCCAGCCCTGGCAAATTTGCCAGTGCACTGGCAAATATGCCTGCTAAGTTGCCAGTATTTACAGTTAATCCAAAAGAAGCGCTTCCACACACAAAATGGCATCTTCTATCCTTCATATATCGATAGCTGAACTTGATACCAAAATATTTTGTGTCGCTTCAAAACAATAATGGTTACGTTTTACTAGAAAAAAGATGCAATTTCAGTCATTTTTGGCAAAAACGATTTTTGAAATTTCATTTTCAAGCTTTCATTGAAAGTGCACTATTACATTAACAAACAGGGAATGCTTATTGTGCACACAAATTATTGTACAATTTTTTTTTTTTTATAAGTACAAATTTCCCCCCCAAAATGACACATGATGGGGTCAATAGAGGTCATTTGGGGACACATTTGTACTAAAGAAAGAAAAATGTAAAAAAAGAAAAATTGCACAGACCCCCAACCACAAACCTACTCCACCTTCCCACAATGCCCTCCACATCTAAACCACCCCTCCAACCTCCCCTCCCCACCACAAATCCCCACCCCACCCTCCCCACCACAAACTCCCTCCCCTTCCCATTCCCACCACAATTTCCACAAACCCTCTCCCCTTCCCATCCCCACCATAACCCCCCTTCACATCCCCACCACAAACCCCCTCCCCTCCCCACCACAAACCCCCTCCCTTTTCCATCCCCACCACAAACCCTCCCCTCCCATTAGCAAAACCCCTCCCCCACCACAAACACCCTACCCACCCCACCCCACAGCCTACCCTCCCCACCCCATGCCACAACAACCACCTCCCCATCACAATCCCCCACCCTAAACCACCTCCCCTTCCCAACCGCACCACAAACCCCTCCCCCACCACAAACCCCTCCCCACCACAAACACCCTACCCACCCCTAGGCCAACCCGTGCATCCCCGCCACCATCCCCCTTCCCCATCACAAACCCTCTCCCCAGGGCCATCCCATTCCCCACCACAAACCCCTACCCTCCACCACAACCCCTCCCCACCACTAACCCCCTCCCCAACAAACCCCATCACCATCATGATCACTATTAACCCCCTCCCAACCACAATCCCCCATCACTAACCCCTTCCCAATCACAAACACCCTCCCTATACCCCCTATTACAAAAATCACATGTATCGATTATCGTTGCACCGCCCATCACTACAAAAACTTTTTTACAATAGACAAAACTTGCTTGATGCTGAATGGATGTTTCTGACACACCCCTTGTATTTCATTGGCCACAAGTACTCATTTAGGCTAGTGGATCCACCCAGATATAGTGCTGGGAGATATCAAGCCTCTCAAACCCAAAATCACAAAATTTTCTTCATCTCTTCAACAATTACAAGTCTAATATAAAAGTGTCTTTGTATTTTATATTTATATTTTAATGTATTTCTTTGAATGTATTTAAATGTTTTTATAATATTGTAAGTGCAATGCAATTTGGCTTTTAAGCCACGATTTTGTATTTCTCAATAAACCAATCTATAAACCAATCTATAATAAATACTTGACAAGTAAAGTATCAAAATTTGCTTAATTCAAACAGGAAATCAAACTTAAACCATTCCTCAGCAGATTTTTACTCCATTGGAACAATTATTTCTGGTTTCAAACACGAACAATAGTGAATTTATTACGCATTTTGTCTTGGTGGGCAAATATGGCTCCCAAATTGGTGGCCATATTTGGACACCTGCTAGGACTGATGTAGGCAGGTATCTAAACGTACAGAGTACTACTAGTGTTACTACTAGTACTAGTAGTAGTGCCAGGCTGGTCGCCAGCATCTCCAACCATGTGTGCCATAATGCAGGGCTCCATATGTGATAATGACCGCTATGCTACTTGTATGAGCAAGGATAACAACTCCTTGGTATATGACTGAGTTGTATCATAAACATGTCGTGTTTAAGCACTTTCCGCATTCACAAAAACAACAAAGATGGCGTGAGGGCGCACATGTGCATACCACTACTTCAGAGATAATTATCTTGGCAACAATCCATCATCTCGTCCTGTCCAAGACAACTGGAATTTGTTTACATCTACCATCAACAGTCTAACGGAGAAACATGTGCCTTCAAAGACATCTTCCATACAGCATAGGAATCCGTGGATAACCAGGAAAATCAGACGCATGAGCAGGAGGAAACAACGCTTATATAACAAAGCGCGTATCACCAACAAACCAGCTCACTGGGATAACTACAAAGAAATCCGAAAAGCCTCCCAGAAAGTTCAACGTCAGACTTAATGGTCTTTCCAGAACAATATGTTCGATGAAGACGACAAATCCAACAAGAAATTCTGGTCATTCATCAAATCAAAAAGACAGGACTCTACCTCGGTATCTTCACTGAAAGATGGTCATAAGGTGATCTTTGATAGTAAAGGGAAGGCATCCTGTTTCAACAAACAATTCTGCTCTGTCTTTACCAAAGAGGACTCATCCAACCTGCCCGAAATGGATCAAACGCAGAAATACCCATCAGCTGACCACATTACTGTTGAACCAGATGGTGTTCTGAAGCTTCTTCAGTCACTAAAAACCGACAAAGCCACAGGTCCAGATGGTATCTCAGCTCGCATTCTCAAGGAGTTGGCTGACGTCATTGCACCGATCCTCGCCTCTATCTTCCAACAGTCCTTGGATACTGGTACCGTGCCATCAGACTGGAGATTGGCCAACATCTCCCCTATTCATAAGAAGGGTGACAGAAGTACTCCATCAAACTTCCGTCCAGTCTCCATCACCTCTATTTGTAGTAAGCTGATAGAACACATCATATTTAGTCAAATCATGGGCCACTACAACAAACATAATGTACTGGTCGACACACAACATGGTTTCAGATCTGGTCGGTCGTGCGAGACACAGCTCATTATCACATCACAAGACCTCCAAAAGTCATTGGATGACCGTGAGCAAGTGGATGCAGTAGTGCTGGACTTCTCCAAAGCCTTCGATCGAGTCCCCCACAAGCGTCTCCTTCACAAACTCCAGCATAATGGCATCCGTGACTCTCTCCTACTAAGGATCGAGAACTTTCTCACCAAACGCTCTCAGCGTGTAGTTGTTGATGGCCAATCATCAAACTGGGCTCCAGTCATCTCCGGTGTGCCACAAGGGACAGTGCTAGGACCACTTCTCTTCCTACCATTCATTAATGATCTCCCATCTGGCATCTCGTCCAAGCTACGCCTTTTCGCAGATGACTGCCTTATTTATAAGACCATCAAGAGCAGTACCGATACCATCACGCTCCAGAAAGATCTTGACACCCTTCATCAATGGTCCGAAAAGTGGCAGATGAAATGTAACACCGATAAATGCCACACCATGCGCTTCACCCTACGTCGCAATAACATCATCAAAACAGAATACAATCTTGGAGGAAATCTTCTGTCTCATGTCCCTGAATACCCTTATCTAGGCCTGACACTCACCAACAACATGTCCTGGCAGCCTCATATCAACAAAATATCTGCCAAAGCCAACCGTATGCTAGGACTGGTCAGACGTAACCTAAGAGGATGCTCCCAGAGACTGAGACAACAAGCCTACATCTCCCTTGTCCGTCCCCACCTGGAATACTGCAGCTCAGTATGGAATCCTCACACCAAGAAAGACGTGACAAGGATTGAAATGATCCAACATCGGGCTGCAAGATTCGTCCTGCATAGATATCGGCGGAGGGAGAGTATCAGCACTATGATGCAAGACCTTCAATGGGACTCCCTGGAAAATAGACGTCATGCTGCAAGCCTATAGCACTCATGTACAAAATAAATAACCAGCTAGTTGCCATCAATGCCAGTCACTACATCACTCCGATGATACAAAGCAGTACAAGATCATATCATCCAAACAAATTCCAATCCATCAATGCTCGTACCCAAGCCTACAGCTTCGCATTCTTCCCAAGAACTGTTGCATGGTGGAATGCCCTCCCTGGTGATGTCCTAGCCTCACCATCTATAGGGGCATTCAGGGGAGCTGTTGCAGCACATAGGCTGCATTAATTTTTACTCGCACTACTTGTATTTATTCGCACAAGCAACTACAGCACTGCTCATGAGCTACTCTCCTTGGCATCTACATCCTGACAGAAGGACTTTGCCAAGTATCTACGTAAACGTAAACGTAAACGTAAACTACAGACGATGGTGGACAAGAACGGCCGGTAATTTTGAATTTCCGTTGGTTTCAATGTAACAATGGATTATGATTATATATATGACCCCATAAAATTCATCACACGTTGACATACGTTGACATACGTTGACGTTGACACTAAATTATTTCATCCTGAAATTTCGTCTGCGCATTTTCCGATACGGTCCTATAATACAGGAGAGTAAAGATGAAAGGAAAATAGTTATTGCCGAAGCTTTGGAACCCGACCGATATTATAACTCCTTGTTGTAACGTAGGGTAACATGGGGTAATATGGGACACTTAAGGGTTATTCAACTTACAGTATTTATATATAATTTATAAAGGTTTCCATACCTATTTATTTTGAAAACCAAAACCCTCGGCTACATTTTCACAAATTGTTATGCTAATACCATAAGTCCATGCTCATACGAAGTACGAGAACTTTGAAAAATCGCCTTAGTACACTAATAATTTTTTCCCATCTTACCCCACGTGTTGGGGTAATATGGGACACATCAACATATGGATAGTGGGGTAATATGGGACAACATTATAAGCAGAAAATTATATATTAAAGCCTTTCATATTCAATGAAAATGTTGTTGGTATGTTAATGAGGTGTTGATTTAGTTTCCACAATAGATTAAAACGTATGTTGACCGGAATTAAGTCCCTTAAGATTCCACACCACCAAAGAATTGTGTGCTAGCGCCAACACTAGCCAGTGTTTTTAATTCAAGATTGATCCCATCTTTTACCATGAATTTAAATGTACAGAAAAGGTATACAGTGCGCTTAATATGAAAGAAATTTGTGTTATTTGTGATTTGTAGACTATAAACTTAATATTTATCCAAATAACCCTGGTGTTTTCTGTAATAGTAAGATCTGACACAAATTTTCTCTTTTCACTTCTTCTAGGACAAATGCACCGAATATAGCTAGCAGAGAGCGATTTTGACAGTAGACTAGTATTCGACGTCCTGTTGCGGGGGGAAATGCTGGTCAACCCCCAAAAAATTGGTGTTGTTTTGATAGCAGACATCAGTATCTTCAAAGAAAACCAAGATTTGAACAAACCAGTCGCTCGATAGCTGAAAAAATCAGACTTTAATTTGACCTCTTTAGCATGTAATCTAATAGGGGAATTAATTGGTGGTGTGACACCTGTTACAGTAGTGTCCCATCTTACCCCTGGTTATCCTACGTGTACACTGTGTCTGCATAGACTGGCTGGTAAGTCCAGCATCTCAGAAAAAAATACGAAATTTGGATCTTAATCAATTTCAAGGTGTTTTTATCTTTTGATATTTGCAAACTTACGAACTTTGACATTTTTTATTAATATTTAAATAGTTCAATTCATCAGGTCTTGAATATATAGTTCCTACTGTAAAAGTGGACATTTTGGCGGTATTCTGCCAAATGCGATTTAAAATGACAATTGACAAAATGATTTGGTCAATCAAAATTATACATTCATATAAATAATTTCAATTCAATTTTTTTAATTAATTAAATTTGACAATCAATATACATTTATCTATATACTAATTTTCGGTCCCTCGCTTGATTAGATAGTTCAATAATAATTTTACACTCGCGTCCCTCTTCAACTGAAAAAGCGTGGTATCATCATCATCAGTTACGCATTACGTCTTTGTTGACATGGCGCCCTCACTTATCAGTTAGTAAATGCCAGGTATATCTGTCACTGGCCAGTTCTGCTAGATTTTCTGCGTTTGTATAGTCAATATTTAGTTCTTGCAATTGTTTTTGGATCATTCTTATCCACGTCTGTTTTGGTCTACCTTGTGGTCTTTTAACACTTCTTCCTATTTCTGCTAGGGACATCTTTGCTGGGGTTTTCTCTGGGAGTCTTAGGAGATGACCAAACCAGGTCATACGCCTAGTTCTAAGCGTGGTAATTGCGCCTCTAATACACGAGCTAATTAGATAGTTCAATGCCAGTATTTTCCCGTTTTCAGACATGCGCAGAAAGGATCGCAGATGATAATCCGAAATGTTGAATTTCTTTTACTCGGGTAGCTACTGTTCGGACAAAAATTGTGGTTTTCGGAGTGAGTGATGACATATGGTCTTCACCCAAAATATTTTCATCAGGGATAAAGCTACATTTCTGTAGCCTATATGCGGCCGTTTGTTATTCTTAAAGATCGCATGAGTACAAGCATTTATACGGGACTATACGCCCGAAAAATAAAAATATTTTACGACATTTTCTAAATGTAAACAAAAACTCTTACACAGATCTTAAAGTGACACTTTCACATTAGTAACATAGATGAACGCGGAGTTTGCTAACGATAATGATAATGTATTATGTATGTATTTGTTATTCTTAAACAGCTAAGAAAGTTTAAGCAATCTCATTGGTTCTCAGAGAAATCGGCGACATCTAGATGAGACAATAGAACACGGGGAGGTGGGGCTTACGTTTTAACAGCGCCCGACCTTCACAATGCGTGGTTTGCTCCATAACGCGCACTTCTGCAGTGCGTCTTTAGCGCTTTTCCTGCGTTTATGCCGGCGCTGCGACGCTTACGCATGGTTTACTCATCGCATGTGATTGGATGGAATGTTTGTGGGCTATTCGATCCTAGCAGGGGTAAAAGTTGTCAAATGTGGACAATAAAATGTACTTATTTCTTTGATAAATGTCTAAAGTATGATTGTTTAAGAATGAGAATAAAGGTATTCGATAGCATTATTTTTTGCGTAGAACAACTCCGCCTGCGGCGTCGTTGTTCTACTTAAAATAATACTATCGTCCGCATTTATGTCAGACAATATAACACGGGTACGGTCTAAAAACAATACCTTTATTCTCTAATTTGACATTCACCAAACATATAGGTATGGTCAAAGTACACAAAGATAAGGAAACAAACAAACAAACAAATGTACATAAGTATAAAAATAAATATCATATACAATTTAAACTCCTGAAGATGTACGCAACTCAAATGCAGAGTTTACAAAATTAATAACTGGACGAATGCAATCAAATTCGCTAACCCTCATTATAGTCAAGAAAATGTCATTGTCATCTAAGTTATCAAGATCATATATTTCACCAATTTCAGATATCATTTTAGTACGCATATCATTATAGAGCGGGCATTTCATAATGAAGTGAAATTCATCTTCGATGACATTTAGATTGCATGACATGCATATCCTTTCATTTGGGGGGATTATCGGGTATACATAGCGCCCCTTTTCAATCATGAGTGAGTGAGCGCTAACTCTTAATTTACAAAATAGGGATCTACGAGACTGGTTAAAAAGAACAATGTAATTTTCCAAATCAAAAGAATCTTTGAACGTGCAGTAACATCGAAGTTTAGACTGGAAGTTGTTAATAACATTAGACCAGTGATCACTGTATATGGATTCAAGATTATTTATAATTAGGTTACGAAAATTACCAGAAGTGATTGTGTTAGGTTTGTGCCAAATGTCGATATTATGAATCATGGTTAAAATCTTCTTAATGCCCGAAGACCAAGTAAATGCTCCGGAATCCGATAAAGAAACTGGCGGTACCATGCCAACCGTTTCTATGTTGTGCTGCGCGACCGCGTTTAACATGGCGCACGCGGTTCGGCGCACACGTAATGACGCAGACAAAAAGTGTACGCGTTTGTGGCGCAAACCGTGCACATTGTAACGGAGCAGAGTGAAAGCAGGCAGTCCGTACACTCTTAGAAAAAGGGTGCTTCAGCCAAGAACCCCTGAAGCACCCTTTTTCTAACAATGTACCCTAAAGCCACCTCCTCCTCCCCGTCCTTCCCTTACTTGATAATCTGGAAATAAGGGCGCATGGGGCATATGGATAAACGGAACGCGTGGTATATTATCATGATTGGATTATTAAGGGCACCCGTGGTATCCGGGCGTGGTATCTGGATTACGGGGTTCAATATAAAACGCAGACAGTCTCAAATTACCTGCATATACTATGCGCAGGTGGGCCACCTGTGACAACTGGATTTTAAGGGTGTATTAGGTAGTATCTCGGGAGGCCTTAGGGACCGTTCATTATTTATGGTGGAGGGGGGGTTGGGACAATTTCGAGACTCGTATGTCAAAATTACCTAACCCCCCCTACAGCTGAAACTGAAAATTACATGACCCCCCTACTAACCAATAGCTTTTTACACCCCCCCCCCCCCCCCCCCCCTCAAAATCAACTTGTCACAAACTTAGGGGGTGTATTTTTCTTTTGTCCATGGATTCGTTGGTTGGCCTCTGAACGGCCAATAATTTAATGACTACATTGCGAGCGTAGCGAGGCGGAAAATTTGTCATATATTTATACCTTTTTGGTGGATTTGTGAGTCTTTATAACCCGAAAAAAAGTTAGAGCATCCTGACAAAAACGTATGAAATATTCTACTTTTGTGAGCTTTGGTGCAGAGCTGAGAGTGAGACGAGGTGAAAAGCATGCAAGAAATTACCATTTATAATCATATTGTTGGATTTTGGAACATAGGCTAATTAACATGTTTTTATACACCCCATGGCCCCTAATGTTTTCAACCATTGATGATAATATAGGTGTTTTTCCAACAGATCGTCCAAGCAGGGCGTGCACAAATAAGATTTGCTGTCCGAAAGGAGTCATAAGTAGCCTACATGTTTTGAAGTTGAAAGGTTGTAAGAAAATGTGCGCGAAGCGCAGAAAAAAATGGCATTTACACTCCAAAATAGCCTCTGAAATCACCACCATCTTCATAGTAAAAAAAAAGTTACACAACCCCCCCTGTTTAAGAATAAAAAGTTACATAGCCCCCCCTATTTTAACATATGAAAGTTACATGACCCCCCCTATATTTTACCCAACTCCCCCTCCAGCATAAATAATGAACGGTCCCTTATTTAGAACATAACGAACAAGACAAAGGGACTACATACGTTAGGCCCTACATGCTGCGCCTATTGGAGGAATAATGTAAATATGCCAATCAAAACAAGGATGGCACATAATGGTGCTTGAGTATATACACGTATGGAATGGTACAAGTGATCTTGATGATAGACTCCGCCGACCATAAAACTATAAAAACGACCGACTATAAAACTATGGAACCCACTATAACGCTTAGAACGTAGGCCTACTGAATTACCTGGATACAGTATGTGCACAGGGGCAGTGGCGACACCAGCACCAACATTTTAAAGGAGAAAAACGGGGTGGCGGGGCAATAAAAGAATCTGGGGAGAAATGTTAAAGCTAATCTTAAGTAACTTTCAGTTTTGACATAAAATTTCAACTTTTTATTATTTGGGGTACAAAAAATAGGTAGGGAGATGAGCTGACAGGGGGTAATAACTGGGGGTCACGACTGGGCATCACCCCCCCCCCCCCCCCCCCCCCCCCCCACCGTTAGTGCCGCCACTGCACCCGGAAGTAGGTCTACCTACTGAACCACATGGGGTACCCACCTATGTGTTCTATAATTATATTTTAATATAATTATAAGGTAATCCATACTCTGAATATTCTAAGTATTCCTACACCTGAATGGGTACACCTGTTATTCAGGTGTCCTTATTAATCCAATAGCCGCATACACAGTTATCACGGGTGCCCTTAATATTCGATTCAAGATAAACCACTTAGTCCAGGGAGGTCCTATATAATATTGGATCACTAATACACAATCTTGATTATTAAAGTATATGGGGTGGTATCTCAATAATCAAGGGCACCATGTGTTTTTACATGCATGGCGTACATGGATTTCTTAAGGGCACATGGTATATATATGGATTATTATATAAGGGCACTGTGGTACCAATGTCAGTATTAAGGGCACCTAGGATACATGGAGTAACTACGACATACTCTTGCTGTTTTACAATACCCTCATCTTACGTTTTGATGTGACTAACTACCCGTTATCATGGTTATAGCTTCGGCACATATCCCTGCGCTTTCCATTATAAACTGGATATAATACGGGCACATTGGTATGGATATATAACGCCGGGTCGCCGGCACATGCATCTAGCTACTGGGTTATTAAGGCCGGCTACCTGGGTTATTAAGGCCATCTGTGAGGGGGAGGGCCTAGGCCTATCGGGCAACGTATATTAAGAAAACGTGGGTGGGTATGCCTATACTTGGATTAGGAACATGGGTATCTGTATTATTTAAGAGCACATTGGGCCTTGACTCATGGTGTACGTATATTAAGGGCACCATGTCACTTACATTATATCAAGGGCACTTTAGGTACCTGAATTATTTAAGGACATACTCTTGATATTGATATAAACATTTATAACGCTTTGATATTACTCACCTCTGCCTATTGTGATATGACTATTACTGCCCGCTATCTTCGGCACCCGCGTTTAATTTACTATGATAAAGTAAGGGCACATCTCGATATAACGGCACACTGCAGTACCTGGATTTGTGGTATCCGGTGCATTATTAAGGGCACCTGTGGTAACTGGATTAGGGGCAGGGCTTTCCCTATGTGGTCCATGGATATAATGGGACAACGAGTACCTGCATTTCAGGTCACATGGGAGGCCTACATAGGTATCTGGAAACACAAAGGTAGGCACATGTATACCTGGATTATCTAAAAGCACCTGCGATATTCGGATTATTTAGGGCCCGTCTAGATTATGTATACATGTAGGACATGTTATTGATATTGTATCAAATTTTCTTACGCTTTGTTTACTTACCTCCCCGTGAAATCTTCTAGCGGGTGCCCGCTAGTATAAATAATTTCAATTCGATCTTAAAATTCATTAGATGATAAGAGGGGTTCAGAGCACCTTCTTTTCATATTGAAATGTAAAATTCACGATATTGATTTTGACAATCAAGATAATTATTTTGTTCACATTCATATAATAATTTCAAATCAATCTTAAAATTCATTACTTTTGACAAATATATACATTCATATGAATAAATTCAATTTGATCTTAAAATTCATTAAATGATTAGGATTCAGAGCACCTTTTTTCAAAACCCACAATTGATTTTTACAATCAAAATAAACATACATTCATATAATTTTAATTTTGATCTGAACATTAATTGCACTATCATAGCACCTTGAATATTTTCAGTTGAAAGGATGTTTTTCTTCAAAATTGAAAATAATAAGATTCACAACAAACAATCTGTTATGTGTTAAACTATAATATTAAGTTGATGGTATAATTATTTGCATGCATGTTAGTATTTAGAATTAGTATAAGTATTTATAGTATAAAGCTTACTTCAAAATCTGACTGTGGATAACAAAACCATTACACCATGACAGGGCCTATTCGGCAATTACATGGGGCTTGGACAGTATGTATTGGCAAATGGTATTATTAAACAAACAATTATTTCAGAGAAAGTTTGACATGTGATAACTTCAAAAATAGAAAAACGTCCCATTTTACCCCATTTAAATTATCACAAATTAAGATTTGTCAAAATGTGTCCCATTTTACCCCATCAAAATAACAAGGGCGGGGTCAGATGGGACAGGTCTGATAATAAGCCCCACGAAAAATATTAGAAGCTTACATAGCGTGTCTCCACTTTTGATCAAAATTAGTGACTCTAGTGAATGAATGCACACCTTAGTTGGATCAAAAGCTGCTATAAATAATTCTGAAATCAATCATTCAAAAATTATACTTGAAAACACTAATGCTTAGTAACAATTATGTTTACTCATATAATAACTCCTTGGTTTACTCAACGTAAATTGCAGCACACAGATTTCAAAACTGAATTGTTGAAGTGTATGGAGAGCCCATAGGTGGATACCCGCCCTCATAAGGTAGAAACTATGGTTGAAATCATTTTCAACATTAGGGGTGAGCCAAATGTATTTTTACTATTAGAAATCAGCGTTTTAAACTAAGTGTCCCACTTTACCCCGTGTCCCATATTACCCCATGTTACCCTGTAAAAGTTGAATGCAAACTGCTTATCCACAAAAATAGTCTGTGTAAAAGTAAATGTAATAAATATAAGAGGACCTGACGTTTCGATTCTAACAGATCTTTATCGAAGGTAAAATGATAGAATACAACATTATATAGACAGGGAAACAATGGGCAGGAAATGAGACAAAAGATAATGAAACACGCAATGAGGGGACAAAATGACAGATGGATGAATAGCCCTCAGTCATTTCACATTTACATCTTACACTTATTTGTATTATTTATTTGTAGTCATCACCATTTTATGGATTTTACTCACCATTTTGTTATGTTTTAAATCCTATTTGCCTTTTACTTTTTTATCTCCCTTTTGTCCATGTCATCATTTTGTTACATTATCCACTTTATCAATCAGCTGTCAAGTTTGATTACCTATCCCAATAGGCCTACATGAAAAAAACAAGACAACACAAAGTGGGAATGGGTATGGGCTTATGGTAACAAATGATGGAAATGCAAACATAGTATCACGTAGAAACAAGTAGGGGCCTAGTAGAAAATGGAAAGCTATCAAAGTAAAGTAAAACAAATGAGTAAAGGGCGCACACAACTAATTCAGTCTCAAAATCCACTTCCGGCAAAAAATGAGTACAGCAATAGTTCCTATCAAGCACAACAAGTGTGCCAAACAATTAAGACCAAACAAGCCAAGTTTGAACCAAAAGGTATTGATAAAGTGGTCGAATGAACCAGTGAAAAGTTTAGGAATACACTTTGGAAAAGACTAAAAAAAAAACAAGTTGAAGATTTAAATTGAAAACCAAAGATTGTAAAATTGGAAAAGACTTTAAGCCGCTGGAAAGCGAGAAAACTAACATAGGCCTACGAGTATTATGGAAAAATCAGTATAAACAAAGGAATCATAAGGGGTGGGGTCTCGGTTTCTAGACTTCTCCTCTAGGACTGTAAATAACAGTGGCTCGACCCTCGGGAGAGAGTGGCTTGCTGGACTCTTGGTCATGTTGGTAGAACTTGACCCCCGACTTGACCCCGGCAACCAGATGCTTCTTCAAATTCTGTGCATGATAATAAGAATCTGGATTCGTCAGAGCAAATACGTCGAAGACGGAGAGCTGACATGCTATGCCAGTCTTACAATGGCGAGGATGGCAGCTTGAAACATTAAGATACTGGTGCGTATCTATGGGCTTCGTGAAGAGATCCGTAGACCGTATACCATTCTCAGCTTTCTGTATGGTAACGTCAAGAAGGTGTGCCTGTTGGTGGGCCGAGTAATACTGTTCATGTTTTTACTAGCGCCGTACCCTCGCTACGCTCGGGTCCCCGCTAGTTATGCCGCATTGCATTACATACCTCTGAAACCACACAAATCCCCTACAACCCCTCCCCACCTCCCACACACACACACACACCCACATACTTTATTAACCCTCGGTACCTCTGAAACCACATAAACCTCCCTACAACCTCCCTACACCCCCCGCCCCCTATTACACACATCCCAACCAGGTTGATTTATATAGGGTGTCTAAAAAAACCGTGCACGTGTTTACCAAACTAAGTGACCATGAACTTCTAAAATTTGGTGTAACAATTGTATACATATAATTGATAGACTAAACGCTTAGCTTTCATATGCTGTTTATTTCATCTTTTGGTTTTGTCAATCCTGAGATATGATCAATTAACTAAAGCTACCTAAAATCGACGTTGTGCCTAAGATTAGAGAATAATTACTGCGTAACAACTGTTTTCGTGAATTTGTTTTAAAATCAGAGGTTTTTGTTCTGGTCTGAGGAATTGTCCCGAGGGGCGCAGCCCCCGAGGGACAATTCCGAATGACCAGAACAATATAGAACAATTACTATAGGAATTGTCTATGGGCAAACTGTCAAGCGAACGAGTAACAGTAGCGTATCAGCAGAGTGTCCCCCTCCCTCGACGGATTTGACCGGGTAGAACAGATCAAACTACCGGGCTAAAAGGTTTTATTTTCTGTAAATACAGTGGGTCAGGGGCGGACTGGCCACTGTGGCGTTGTGGCGATCGCCACATGGGCCGCTTGGTTTTGGGCCTCTCAGGGCCGGTGACTCAAATGTTGTGGCCGTGTGAAAAATTATGACTGTGCGAAAATTTGTGACCGTGTGACCCACGTTTGTGACCCCCCCACTTACGTGAAATTCACGAGGTGACTGACTGGGAAAAAAATTGGGGCAACCTTTTACGAAAATTTACTACCGGGACGACATACTTCTGCCTGACATGGTCAAAAAGGGCCGCTTTAATAATTTTGCCACGGCCGCTTTCAGGTCCCAGTCCGCCCCTGCAGTGGGTTGGGGGAGCACGGGCCCCACTTTGAGTCGGATGGGGTGGATTTTGAGAACACCCCTGACCCTCCCCGTTTTCAAAAAGTCGGACTCGGCGGCGGCAATCCTCAGCCTGTAAAGTTAAAGCCCTACCGGGAAGATACCATTTCCCCCTCTGACAAGCGACCTCATCACAGATACGCCACTGGCGGGTAATGGATCACATTTCACAGTAGTTAAATGATGAGTATTTTCCATTAGAATGGACTTGGATCCTTTTAAAATTGGTTTGCTATCTACCAAAGATAATTATTAAATAGTGATTGTTCAGTGTTATAACAATAGCTCTATTTAGCATTTCGGTTGGATCTCTTATAAAAGTAGTTTGCTATCTACTGAAGATAACAATGATAACGGTGAAACACGGTCATTATTAACAATTACCTCTAGTAGGCCTATAGGGCCTATACAGTCATGTGGGTATTTCCATTACTGCATATGGTTTTATTATTTATTGGCTATCCCTATGAATTGCCTTGTCACCTATACCTAGATTGAAACTTTTTTCATTGAGAGGTCTCAAAAGTACAAGGATATCAAAGGTGCAACCACACATTTAATTTAACTTCTGGTTATCTTGGAACTTATTTTGTCTCATATTATGGCATGTCACCAAACCGTAGGCCTAACAGTAACAGAATAATTACTGCGTAACAACTGTTTTCGTGAATTTGTTTTAAAATCAGAGGTTTTTGTTCTGGTCTGAGGAATTGTCCCGAGGGGCGCAGCCCCCGAGGGACAATTCCGAATGACCAGAACAATATAGAACAATTACTATAGGAATTGTCTATGGGCAAACTGTCAAGCGAACGAGTAACAGTAGCGTATCAGCAGAGTGTCCCCCTCCCTCGACGGATTTGACCGGGTAGAACAGATCAAACTACCGGGCTAAAAGGTTTTATTTTCTGTAAATACAGTGGGTACGTCAGGGGCGGACTGGCCACTGTGGCGTTGTGGCGATCGCCACATGGGCCGCTTGGTTTTGGGCCTCTCAGGGCCGGTGACTCAAATGTTGTGGCCGTGTGAAAAATTATGACTGTGCGAAAATTTGTGACCGTGTGACCCACGTTTGTGACCCCCCCACTTTACGTGAAATTCACGAGGTGACTGACTGGGAAAAAAATTGGGGCAACCTTTTACGAAAATTTACTACCGGGACGACATACTTCTGCCTGACATGGTCAAAAAGGGCCGCTTTAATAATTTTGCCACGGCCGCTTTCAGGTCCCAGTCCGCCCCTGCAGTGGGTTGGGGGAGCACGGGCCCCACTTTGAGTCGGATGGGGTGGATTTTGAGAACACCCCTGACCCTCCCCGTTTTCAAAAAGTCGGACTCGGCGGCGGCAATCCTCAGCCTGTAAAGTTAAAGCCCTACCGGGAAGATACCATTTCCCCCTCTGACAAGCGACCTCATCACAGATACGCCACTGGCGGGTAATGGATCACATTTCACAGTAGTTAAATGATGAGTATTTTCCATTAGAATGGACTTGGATCCTTTTAAAATTGGTTTGCTATCTACCAAAGATAATTATTAAATAGTGATTGTTCAGTGTTATAACAATAGCTCTATTTAGCATTTCGGTTGGATCTCTTATAAAAGTAGTTTGCTATCTACTGAAGATAACAATGATAACGGTGAAACACGGTCATTATTAACAATTACCTCTAGTAGGCCTATAGGGCCTATACAGTCATGTGGGTATTTCCATTACTGCATATGGTTTTATTATTTATTGGCTATCCCTATGAATTGCCTTGTCACCTATACCTAGATTGAAACTTTTTTCATTGAGAGGTCTCAAAAGTACAAGGATATCAAAGGTGCAACCACACATTTAATTTAACTTCTGGTTATCTTGGAACTTATTTTGTCTCATATTATGGCATGTCACCAAACCGTAGGCCTAACAGCGGGGCCTTAAACCCGAACGCAACTGAAATAAATGAGCTTATAATGGATATTATATTAAAATACATGCCAGAAGAGGCTGTCCATCCCTGCTCTCCATGGCCCTATACCCCCACCCCCCGCCCCCCGCCCCCCAACTCCACATGTCGTGTTTTTTGATTGCCGCGTGTGCACATAATTATACAAAGTATGACATAACCATGAGAACCATTTGATAGCATCGGCTCATCGGCCCAAGGATGCTTCTCCGATCATGCCCATAGGCTTAGGCAAAAATGACGGTTTGATTAGTCGGGCCTCCGATGCGTAAACAATGCGTATGAACAAGCCCTCAAACGCGGCAAAAACATAGCGGGAACGCAGCACGCACTGACGGCTTTCAAAACAACAGCGTCGCGTATTTTAAGCGAACTGGCGCGTGCTAATTTGCGTGAAAAACAAAACACGGGATACGCGGCGCATGGGAGTTTCGCTGATCCCCTGCGGGCAGACTTTTCTATTCTACTTTGTCAATGATCACAATAAGGGATTTAAATCCTTCTAAATAGGCTTTTGGAATTTCAAAATTGAAAATTTCTTTGCATGTACTGATAGATAACACTCTGAAATTTTGAAAAATGAAGAAAAGTGAAATTCCTGGAAAATACGAAATGACACTTGACAGCCCCCTTAACAAAGCTATACCCAATTTTTACCCAATTCTCTTCATGAATATTTTTCCGAATGCGGTTTTAAACGACCAGTTTACATCAGTGTTTACCAACGAGGATACAGCCACACTTCCATCCGTCGGCATCAGTCCTCACCCAACGGTACCTGAGTTTGAAATTGGCTGTGAAGGAGTGCGTTAGCTTCTCTCGAACATCAAGCGATTTACTGCACCAGGTCCTGATAACTTACCTGCCTACATACTCAAGGAAGGGTCTGATGAGCTTGCACCAGTCTTTACTCTCCTCTTCCAGGCCACACTTCACCAGGGTAGAATCCCTCAACAATGGAAATCAGCAAACGTCTCGCCCATCTTCAAAAAGCAGACAGACACCAGGGCCGTAAGACACTTTTTTCAAAGGGGGTGCGTTTTCCCCCAAAAATCACGGAAGATTTTTTTGAGTCAAATATGCGCGCGTAGCGCGCGAAAATTTTCAAATTTGCACCTATTTTTTGCACGATCGAGGTACATTTTGGCTCTAAACAAGATTGTAGCAAAGAATATTGCATTTTTGGAAGACAAATGCGCGGATTTTTTCATCTGTGTACAAATTTTCCGGGGAAGATTTTCAAAGGGGGGGCGATCGCCACCATCGCCCCCCCCCCCCCCCCCCCCCTTCCTACGGGCCTGGACACAAGCCTGAAAACTACCGGCCTATTTCACTGACATCCATTGCTTGCAAGATCATGGAACACGTCATCCACAGTCAAGTCATTCAACATCTTGATGATCGATGGATTCTGACAAGCAGACAGTTTGGCTTTAGGAAGCAACGCTCATGTGAATCGCAGCTCATCCTAACAATACACGATCTTGCACAAGGCTTAAAGGACAAGGAGCAGATTGACGCCATCTTGTTAGACTTCTCAAAGGCCTTCGATAAGGTTCCCCATGAACGCCTTCTCCTAAAACTACATCACGTAGGAGTTCGTGGGACACTTCTATCCTGGATAAGAGATTTCCTGACAAGCAGAACACAACAAGTCATCTTAGAAGGAAAGACGAGCAGCACATCACCGGTCTCATCTGGTGTCCCCCAGGGGACGGTCCTAGGCCCTCTACTCTTCCTAGTATACATTAACGACCTACCAGACGCAGTAACATCCGAGATTCGCCTATTTGCTGATGACGCCCTGCTTTACAGACCGATCCGATCAGAGAATGATGCTGCTGAACTGGCAAACGACCTAAAGTGTCGTCCAGGAATGGGAAAACACATGGCTTATGTCCTTCAACCCAGACAAGTGTGATGTTCTACGTGTCACTAACAAGAAGAAAAACGTTTTGTCCTCACAATACACCATCCATGGGACTGTTCTTCGCACTGTCGACCAAGCCAAATACCTCGGTGTGACGATCCAAAGCAACCTCAACTGGAAGCCTCACATTAATAACATATGCAAGAAGGCCAACAGCATTTTTAATGTTCATCTTGAATTCTGAAGTAAATTTTTAAACATTTAAAATTTTCAACACCACTTAATGTGCCTTTAAGGAACAAGCCTACAATACCTATGTCCGACCTACTCTGGAGTATGCCTCAACAGTCTGGGATCCACACACCCAAGACCTCATGGTACAGAGACGGGCAGCTCGCTTTGTCAAGCATGATTACGACCCACGTCACAGTGTATCCTCAATGCTTCAAGATCTACAATGGCAGACACTGTACGAGAGGCGAGCAAAAAGCAAAGTCATCATGCTTAGTGGCAATACCATCCTACCCTCCACACTCTAGTTCCATCAACATCACAAACCAGAGGTCACCCCGCCCAGTTCCAGATACAACACTACCGGATCTCGGCATTTCAATATTCTTTCTTTCCCAGCGCCATCTGCCTGTGGAACAACCTGTCAGCATCAGCTGTGACTGCCCAAACCATGGAGCAGTTTAGGAGCAGGCTGAGTCCAGTTACCCTACGTTAGGACAGATGGGTGGCGTTTTTTACTTGCACTTTTTGACGGGGGAGATGACGAGCCCGTCATTTGAAACGACGTTTCTAAGTCGTAACCTTTTCACAAACCCATAAAATTCGCGGCATTTGCTAATATTTAATAACTTGCATTAATCATCTTCTGAAGCGATTTTGTTGTAAAATGTAATTGATATTGTTATAATATGAAGGTAAGAGGACACAGTAAGTTATTTCAGCTATTTGGATGCCATTTAGTAATATACTAAGCTATTTGGATGCTATTTTGTATTATATTATATGATTTAGTAATATACTGAGTTCACTGAGGTCCACGGCCACGGCACGGCCTCTTTGTTCCGTGTTGCCTTGGCTCTCGCAATTAGCCCAATGATTATGGCGAACCCTAGGCTACATCCCCCAGTCATCAATATTACCGTACGGACGCTAAAGCTGTACAAATATCGGAGCCTGCAAGATAGCGACATAAGAGGGCGGCTGAGAGTTACAGTCTAGGTGAACCCTTCAATATGATTAGCCCAATGATATGGCAACAACCCCTCGACCTTTGCCATGCACTGTTAGTGCAATGCAGTGCTGTAGTGGTATGAATACATCGATGGTATGGACGGCCGGAGACATTTTGGAATATTTCTTGAGACATTTTGGACGTTGTTGTTTGATACTGGATCATCAGATTTCAATTCTCGTAGGAAATTATATACTGGTATGTTATTTTTCAAGCCATATCGGTGTATAATTTCACCAAGAATATGTAATCTAAAACCATCATGGAATAATACAACGCTACGGCTTGAATGCCTTTGTTTGATTGACTGAGATGAATACCTCATCAAATCTCCAAATAACTTGGTAAATATTTCAAAATAAATAAGAAAAATACTTGTTGTAAAAACTTGAACATTGGCCAAGGTACCAAATAAAAGTGTACACCCTCCTCTATTTAGTTAAAAAAATCTGTAGATTCTAACTCTTCTCAGATTATTGGCTAAACTATTTTTAAAATCATTATTCACCTCTAAAAAGTGTCAACAATTTGTTTAAATCGCGACTGTTTTGCGATGCGTAGTATTCCCAATGACTATGTATCGCTAGAAAACCTGTCGACTTCAGCCCCTTAAAAAATCCACATTTATCAATAAATTTTATTTTCTGTCATCGATTGTTTTTATAATACACATCATTTGCGATAAATTCTGGAGTTTCATAATAATTTAGTCATGACTTCGACCAAAAAACGGCAATTTCACAACGTACTTTCAGGGTGGAAATGTTGGCGTATGGTATACATGCGTTGTGCAGAGATTTCCGCGTAGCTGACGGCCTGCAGATGGGTCAGTGTGTTGTATACGTACACTGCGTGCACTGATGCCCGGGACTGATAATGCTGAGCATGTTTAGCAAAGTCTAAAACCGCCGCAAATAAAATGGATAAGCCTATTTTCATTTTCAAACTTTAAACAGAAGGTACCAGTCTTTCATAAAAAAAGTTTTACATAACCTATTTCTCAATGTGTCCTTATAATATTTCTGAATGATTCGGTGTCCACCATACAACTTTAATTACCCCAATCCAACTTCTTCATCAATGTTAACCATACGTCTTAAAGGTTGTTGACCCTATTCTAGATTTAAGGGGCATCATCAGTGTAATGAGAAATGGGACCTTTCATTTGATATCAAAAACACTTTTGAATCCCTTAGAGTTAAATTGTTAGGAAACATAGTAGCAACGCTGTTTGTTAATGTCTGTTCTTGAACTTTCAACAGTCTTCTATCTCCCCCGTCCAGTTTTTTTTAAATACCTTGTTTAACCTGTAAATAGAGGATATCGTGTTCCTGATCGCACCCTTTGCACCTTACAGTACGACAATACTCTACTACAAGAGGAATGTACTTCACCATATAGATAGATAGATTTTGCGGTCATCCTTTTACACACCAAATAATTGAAGAAAAAAAACATCCCCTTTTCCCTTTTCTTCTTTCAACTATTTTGTCTTCTTCTTTCCTTTTTTCGGCCACAACGGTGTTCAAACCCCCACCCGGCCACCCCTGCTATACTACCCTGTTCCGAGGACCTGCCAGTGTCCGGGGGAGGGGACGGGGGGTCAGTGAATATACTAAGCAGGTATACGCATCCGCGTCCAATAAAAAACGTCAAAAGGTTCCAGATTTCACCACACGACGTCGTCGACGTCTTTCTGAAAAAGGGGTACTTTTTAGGGGCATCGCACCCCAGGGTATCCATTACAGCATCGAAGTATCGACGAAGTCTAGGGGTAGACTTATTGTTTCATGTGTAACTTTTCAATAAACATGCAAAATGTTGAGAACAAAATCTTCAATATTTCCCTATTTTAATTGTATATCCCCAGTATATAAAAAAGTTGCTGATTTTTCAAGCCTTCCCCGACTATATTACGCCACTTAGGGGTGCATTATTGAGTGTTGGTAACGCCGTTTAGGGTAGGGTTTGTATGTGAAGCCAATAGTTTTCTGGTTTTACGCCATTTAGGGTCCATTTCATAGGTGCTTGGACGCGCATGTGATTTTTTACCTCCAAAATCATCAAATATGGCCGTCCCAAAAGGCTGAACTGATGGCATCCATCAAAAATCAAAAGAGTTGGTATGAGCAACATATGGGCCCAATTTGGTGCTTTTAGAAGAATGTGAACCAAATATCCCTTAACCCCCCCCCCCCCCCCCCCCCCCCCCCCCCTCCCCCAACTATATGAATGTGTGAATTTAAAAATGCAATTATGGAGAGGCTGGCTTATGTCACTACAAAGTTATTGAGAAAATACACATTCACAGTATTGTTTATTTGGTTCAATAATTTCAATGAAAAAATGTTTCTCGCAAAATTTAAAATTGGCATCATGAAATACATTGAAAGAGCAATAAGAACATCAATGACAATTTTATGTGTGTGGAATAAAAAAAAAGGTTTTTTGTTTCATTTCAATTTGGGAATAGCGGGCAGTAGCCTATCTAGTAAATCCTTCTTTTTAATTGTCTTTGACCAGTATGCCAGGGATACACTTTAACCTAATACTAGCGTTGTCTCAGTTGTACAGACATGGAATTAAACATCCAAAGCAGGGTCGGAATTGAATTATTCTGGAAATCAAGCTATGATAATGTAGGCCTATGCATCCTTTATTACCTATTTTCGCATCGAGTAATGGCAAACATGAAATTAAGATACCTATATTATCCTCCCAAAGAGCAATTTTATCTTTAAAAATTAAATGATTAAAATCGGTGCCTTCCATTTTTTAATTTTAAATGGAATCATCTTGGGCATGAGTTATCCCTTTTAAAGGGAATGTTTATTCCTTACCACATCGTTTACCCCTACACCCCCCCCCCTCCCCCCCCCCTCCCCCCCCCCCCCCCCCCCCCCCCCCCCCCCCCCCCCCCCCGATATTGACTTTAACTTGAATGGACCAATAAATCACAACTACATCCGATGACCCGGATAGGAAGGAAATTTAAAGCTTGTATTACGTATCCGCGGTCGGTGTATGTGTTTCAAACCGCATATCCAAGCATGATCCAAGATTTATATGGGTCACTGTCAGTTGCTACGCGTTAGGGACGCACCATTTGATTTTCAGGGGGGCGGCATGGAAATTGGGGTCGGGCGGATTTTTTCTCATCGAAGTAGGCAACATTTTTGTTTTCGCCGCCGAACCCGAAGGCGCCAAGTTTGTTTTTGGTGGGGTGTTTTTTTGGGGGGGGGGGGGGGGGAATTCGGCAAAGTGGGTTTTTTTTTAGGTTTTACTGTATTTCTTTACATTGAGTTGGGCGAGTCATCTTTTTTTTTACTCAGCAGTGGGTCCATCTTTTTTTCTTTCTTCTTCCTGGTTGGTGGGCAAAGTTGTTGTATTTTTCCTAGATAGTGGGCAATTTGTTTAATTTTTTTTTGAACTTCCATGCCCCGCCCCCCCCCCCCCCCCCCCCGAATATCTAATGGTGCGCCCCTTATAGGATAAGATCCGCGATGGAAGTAGACGTTTGAGAATTAAAAATATCCCTGAATATCGTTGAGTCCTATTATATCATACTTCTTACATACAGGGTGGCCCAACAAATCCGTGCACGTGTTCACCCAACTTATTGACCATAAAGTTCTAAAATTTGGTGTAATATTTTAATACATTGAAAGACAAAAACGCTTGGCTTTCAGATGTCGTTTATTTATTCATCCGATTTGGTTGTGTCAATCCTGAGATATGACCAATAACCAAAGCTGTCTAAAATAGACGTTGTGCCACTTTACAATGAATAAAGGTTTTACTCCGGAGATACAAATCATATTCCACCTGTTCGAGTGGTCTTAGCAAATGTTATGCAATCAAAAACAATGTGTATTGCAATTGAATAGGTTTAAATAATAGAATGAGTGTCCTGTGTAGCCAAACAGAAATGAATATTATTAAAATTTAGAACGAATGCCTCCACCCTCCCTTAACACTTTCCACGCGGCTATTAGTTTTTACCATATACAAAACTGATTTTTCAGAAAGCTTTCCCAAATTTCGAAGTCTATTTCAAAGATTTCTGAACCAATCCTAGGCATGTTTGTACTGGTTTCAATGCATTTCTCATGGTGATTCTAAATATGGTAATGAAATTCAATAATTTTGACATTTTTGAAACATTTTGTGAAATTTTGGAATGTCGTCTGCAGCCGCCTGCCGCGTGGAAAGTGTTAATATTCCAGATGGATTGATGCCCATTGGAAGAACAGCTAAGTTAGTATCGGTTTGATGCTTTAATATAATATAAGCATTTTTTCTGTAAAAATGGCACAACGATTTTAGATAGCTTTAGTTAATTGATCATATCTCAGGATTTACGAAACCAAATTAGATGAAATAAACGGCATATGAAAGCTAGGCGTTTAGTCTTTCAATATGTATAAATATATTACACCAACTTCTATAACTTCATGATTAATAAGTTGGGTAAAACACGTGCACGGTTTTTTTTGGGACACCCTGTAGTAATCAAATTGGTGTGAAAAGACCTATCAAAATATTATGCATGTAATTTGCCGTGTACTGTTTTCATTTCCACCCAAGAGATGACAACTGTTTGACTGACTTAATCAATTTGATCCTTTCTTTTATCATAGTTTTGACAGTTTTGAGATGGGTTTTATTCAGCGCGACAAGATTTGTTTCAGATCAGTGTTTTCTTTTCTCTCACATTTCTGTGTTTTCAAATTTTGTTTGCTTCATTGTAATGTTGTTTTCTTGTTTGTTAATTGCGCCTTGGATTAGATCTTGTTTCTAGATAAATGGCGCATTATAAATGCTAATTTATTAATAGTTTAACATTGGTATGGGGTTTAAATCATTGAAAAGGCGTTAAGATTCAAGGAAAAACAAACAGGTTTTCGTCAAATTTCAGATAAATCATGCCACACCTGAAACAAGCGATACCTTGATGAAATTAACCAAATAATTGGCACATGTCCACCCTTGGAAGTATCCCACT